>QFEN01000653.1:61113-91816 GCA_003316125.1 Auricularia polytricha
CTAGGCCGAGTCCGGGACTAGACCATTATATGGATGGTCTTAACCTGACTTCAAAGATACGAGTGACATGGCGAACTGAACTAGCTGCATCCGTATGATGTCTGGATCTCCTACAGATGCGGAACTGTCAGAGAACTGAACTGCCCTACCTGCACCCTCAGTAGACTTTGAATTTAGATTAGTATGTGAAGCCTTCTCATCATCGAACGGTCCATTGTTACTGGCATCGTCCTTGCAGTTTGCTCATGTGCAAGAACTTGAAGAAGAAGCTTAAAAACAGAATAAACAATTCCCGGCCAGTACCAGTGAATGGACGTTTGAGCCGAATTTGTCAGTGTTTGTTCCACTTGGTTTTTTTGAACGTCACTTTGGTTTGTAGACGTGTTGTCTTGCTCTATGGCGTCGCCCACATTTCCCTCCACAAAAGATGGCTCCACTGACCCATCGCCATCATCCATGTCGCACGCACCAAAGTCCTCGTACACGTCTGCCCTTTCTCCTCTGACAAACGCTTTTAGTCGCTTTTCACAATGGCGTAAGTCATTGGATCTCCCGAACCCGGGCTCGGTCGAGAATTTGCAGAAGGAAGTCAAGTGTACGCGTTTTCTTTTTGTTGCTTTATCTCCCACTAATGGTTGACGTTTTATAGCGACTCACCTGACGAACTTTATGTTCGATGGTGCTAGGGCTGATCTCACGAAGAGTTTGTCAATGAACCCGGCGTTTCAGGTCACACACTCTTTCATTCTCGGGTCGCAAGTCTCAACACCATCATATAACTTTGGCGCTGTCTTTGCCAACAACGACGTTAGCCAATTCGTCTTATTCGCATGTAATCCTGTCTGATCCTTTCTCTGCAGATTTTCCTCCAAGGCAGCGTTGACCATGAGGGCAATGTGAGCGCACGTATGAATCAAGGGTGGGCCGAGAACTCCATCACGAAGGTCCAGACGCAGGTTTGTTTCTTATCCCATTGTCACACTCGTTCCTTCTCACATCCCCATTCATAGCTTTCATCACAAGCTGGCCATAGCATGGTCCAACTGGAACACGATTACCAAGGCCAAGATTACTCCTTGAACGCGAGAGCTGTCAATCCATGGCCTGCAGACCTTACCGGCATATACATTGGAAATTACCTCCAGTCTGTGACAAAAAACCTTGCATTGGGCATGGAGACACTTTACCAACGACCAACCCCTGATATGTCCGAGTTTACGACGTCATATCTAGCCAAGATCACGAGCGATGACAAAAACTGGATTGCAACCGCACAAGTTCAACCATCGGGTATTCTACAGGCTACGTACTGGCAGAAGCTCCACGAGAAAGTGGAGGTCGCGGCAGATATTCAGCTTATGGCTTCTCCTCAACGAAGAGATGCTATCGCAACTCTCGGTGCGAAATACGACCTCCGGATGGCGACCTTCAGAGCACAGTTGGACTCAACAGGCAAAGTTTCTGCTCTGCTTGAACAACGCTTTGCTCCAACCTTTGCGTTCCTGGTGGCGGGTGAGATTGATCACTTCAAGGCAAGTGTCTTCAGTTCACTGCGAAGTTGTGCAAACTGACACTGCGAATCCAGAATGCTGCCAAGGTTGGCGTTGGTGTGATGATCGAGAGCTCTACCTTGACCCCAGAAGAGATGGGTATGCCCCCTCAACTCTGAATTAATTATACTTAGACATACTTTCGGACCCTATTATCGGCATACATCTCTTCTCTGCAGTATCAGCGTGGTTATCAGCTAATCCAGCAGCACCTCCATGTCCGCAGAACATCTGGTTTGACGAGAGTACACTACGTAGCACTGGTAGAGTGTGGACCAATCTGAACCACACAGAAAGCTGCTTAGTGATACCAAGGTGGTCCCTGTGGGAAAGCAACACACTCGACTGAGGTCAAATCGAAGACTTGTGGAAGCTCACCATGGCAAAGTTGCTTGAAGTTCGCAACGTCGCCTGCAAGAAGGACCAAGAGCATATAATTTTCTCCCAATTGAGCTTCGATGTCAACGAGAGAGATATTATCGTTCTGCAAGGCAAGAGTGGCGCAGGGTACATTTCCCTGTGGTATTTCGTTTCGAGGTTCAACCTATTCATGTCCAGGAAAACTACACTTGTGAAGTGCATCGCCCACCTGAACGTTTATGACGGGGATATCTTATACCGAGGACGGTATGCTCCTGACTTCTCTTACGTCTGATGCGTAATACTCATCAATGCCAGGACAGCTAAGGCACATGGTATGCATAACCCTTGACTAGTCATGAACACTCGAACAGGAAGCTCATGAAGATGTACCATGATTCCAGGCGTGCCTGCGTTTAGAACGCGTATATTCTATGTGCCTCAAAGGCCCGCTTTGCTGCCAGGCACGCCTCGCGACTTCATTACAACGATCACATCCTTCCAGTCTCGTAAATCGGCTTCGAGTGGTGATCTCGCCCTCGCTATAGACGTCGCCAAGGCATGGGGAATTGATGACGAGCTATGGGATAGGAACTGGACTAGCTTGAGTGGGGGTGAGGCGCAAAGGATAGTGTTGGCCACTGCAATGGGGCTGAACACCGCTGAAGTCCTTCTACTGGACGGTAAGACTATATTTCTATTGCATTGTTGTATTATAACTCAGACACGCTCTACTTGGTACTCTCCAGAGCCAACTTCAGCTCTCGATCATCAGTCAACCAAGCTTGTGGAAGGGTTCATTCTGAATGAGCTCAGGTCCTCCGAAAGCAGGTTGAAGGCGATAGTCTGGATCACTCATTCTGAGGAGCAAGCAAGAAGAGTGGGAACAAGATTCCTCCGGATCTCGCAATCTGGTTGCGAGGAAGAGTCGCTCATGCTTGAACCATAGATATTATAATGTTTCAATGTTTTCTAGGCACTTGATCATTACTTTGGATGTTCGATGTTCTACATACCAAACAATAGGCCATCATTACCCGATAGTCCCATAGCTCAGTGGTCAGAGCGTTGTACTTATGAGGTTACATTCCATGCAAGGGTCCCGAGTTCAATCCTCGGTGGGACTAATTTTTTCAGGTTGTTCTGTTGTTTCCATATATGGGCATTCGCGCTTTCTTCCAATCATCCTGCGGCTTTATCCACGCTCGTCCGCGCCCCGGACCGTCCACCATTTTTCTTTACTCTCTCTAGCATCGTCGACACCGCCGGCGACAATGGCTTCGTCCGTGTTCCTTCGCTCAACCCTGCCCAGAACTTTTGCTTCCGCGACTAGACGTAATGTCTTGCGATCTGCGTTGCAAGGTAAGGTCAATTCGAATTTCGCTTACTCGTCAGGCGTGGATCAAGCTTATGTTGCATTTTTAAAGTGAGAGCGGCAAGCTCGACTGCGCAATATGTGCCAGGTGGACGTACGTTTAACGCACCATTCTGTGTGATACCTGGCAAGCTTACACTCACTCGATAGCTGTCATAAAGGGAACAGTCAACGACCCAACCGAGTTCCCTCCTCCATCAAAGACGCATGGCTCGCATCACTGGGCATTCGAACGACTTCTGGCAGCCTCTCTCATTCCCATGACCACAGCCGCTTTTGTGACCTCTGGGTCATCCTACCCAGTCCTCGACGGACTGCTTGGTCTCAGCTTAGTGATGCACTCTCATATTGGGGTGCGTTAGACGTAGAGGTGGTATTCTGCGAGGTTCTAACGTCGACTTCTTTATGCTAGTTTGACTCAATGATTGTGGACTACGTGCACAAACGCAAATTCCCCATCCTTGGCCCTATCATGACCTGGACACTGAGAACAGCGACGGTTGGCGTGCTTGTCGGCGTTTATCAGTTCAATACAAGTGACATTGGTGCGACCAATATCCCTTGTCATCTTCCTCATCTGACTTAGATTCCTATAGGCTTGACGGAGCTGATTGCGAAAGTCTGGACAGCATAAGATTAGATGCAGGTCATATGGAGGGACAAGAAATTGCGAATTAATTGTAATCGTACTATCCATCTTCTCTAACAGAGATGCAAAGTCTACTAGCACCTGCCCGACTGTCCTTTGGAGCTCCCATTATCCGAACTTCCGCCCCAATCTCGAAACGACCAGCGCAGAGGAAGCACAGTGGGACTTCCACAGCCTTGGTTTCCTCGCTTTCTAGCTTCCCTACTGCAATATTAGATAAAACACCTTCCGAAAGGACCTGTTCAGCTGGATCAAAAATCAAGTCTAGTGCCACTGCGAGAAGCGATACTTTGTGCAAATTTAGCGAGCTGAGTGAGAAAACCCATTGAGAAATAACGAACATGATGAATTGGTAACCTCGACGCGAAGGCAGAGCATCTCGTTTGGACTGGAAATGTATTTGCCTCCAATATAATCGAGTTCTTGGGGTGAACCGTCCAGGCCGTCCACTACAAGTGTCAAGTCAACTTGCACTACGTCTGTCCGCAAAACCTTTAACATCGGGAGCGTCATCCGCTGTTGTCGAAGCGAGAGATCTCCATGTCTATCGCCATTCGTCTAACCGATAAACATCAGCGACGAGTAGAGTCTGAGCAAAGAATGGCTGACCTCTTTCCATCGAGCGGAAACGATCTTGAGGAGCTCTTCGCGGTACCAGAACAGCTCTCGTTGAGCTCGTTCCTCTTCTATCGACAGCTTGGACTTCCCGACAACAAACTGACGGTCTGATAATGTCGGTATGGGTTGCGAAATCTGATCATCAGATAGTCTGAACTTCTTAACCGGAAGCATGATACTTGATATACCTCGCGTTAGGCCACGTCCACAAATGATCCACGAACGACCTACCGTGACATTGACCCTGGAGGAACGGTTGATGAAACAGTTGCACTTTCCATTCCTGGAGAAAATTTAAAGATGTTTAGAAGGATACAGAGGTCCTATGCTTACCAGCTTGTTCACGTTCGAATGTGACTTCAAACGGGAGCCCATATGTGTTGCGGACGTCAATTGCAAACAAACACCATTCTGCCGGATCGTCGACTTCTGGAAGGAGTTGTGTCATGGAAATGCTAGTCTGGTGACCGATGTCATCATAGTCCACATCAACCATTGGCATGAGTCTCAAATCATGACACTCTAGCATATGGTAAACAGTCACGGTCACCGGATATGACAACTGCCGAGTGTAAAACACCTCGGATGCGGGCACCTGTTCCTCGTGTTCTCGATTGACCTGGGAATATGAGATATGGACGGTACCATGTGAACTGAATTTTAATGAAGTGAGTGCCGATCAAGGTCGAGAACTCGGTAACAACATACCATCCAACTTTCCCTACACATGTCACAGAAAGGACTACCTTTTGGTTTGGCAAAATGTTGGTAATCTCCTTGTCATTGCGCCATGAAAACGCCTTTCGGTGCAGAAGATCGTATTCTGTCTCATATGTTTCGAAGACGGAGAGTTCTCCCTCGGACAGAGCTTCTTGTGCGGGACCAATGGTGGAATCTTCAAAAGATAACCGAAGGAAATCAATCGGCAATACAGAAATATTCTCCAACGTCAAGCGAATGGTCGATCTGCAGCGAGTCAATCAATCGGAATATTGAAAAAACAAGCACACATACTCTTCGCCGTTGTACAGCATGACTGCTCCATGTGTGAGCGACGTCCATCTGATTCGGAGGAGGGGCTGCTCAGGAACAACGACACATTGTAAAAATTGAGGTTGTTTCTTGAGGGATGGGAGTGTGCTGAGTCGCCTCCCATCCTTCTCCCACGGACGAGAGTCGAGGCCCCAATACTTGGTGCGACCGCTTTCACATTTCACAGCACTTTGACGGCGTGCAAACAGATTCTGATCGGCATCAGTCGGGACAGGTAATAGGAACTCTCTTGCGGTTCCCCAAGGGGCTTGAACAATGCATCCTCGGAAAACCAAAGTTCCTCGCGTTTTCGCAGTGCCGACGATGGTAACCGGATAAAGTGTATTGGGAGGGATGATGACCGCTGAGACAGGACTGCATTCAAACTCCACACCAGTTGTGCTAAGGGTCAGAAGATTAACTCATTGGTCAACTGACACAGCAAAGACTATACCTGAGCGAAATACTTTGGATTTCCAGATCGAAAACATAAGGATTGCGTAAGGTGATCGCGAGTTCAATAAGTTCACCTTGAACAATCAAGTTTTTGCCCTACGAATCCCGAAAACACAGTGAAACCACGTCTCGCCGTCAGCAAAAGGGGACTGACCTGCGGTCCTGATGATTTCCGGGGATTGTACAAGAAAGGGTCAGTGATCCCACTAAGGAGTGAATCAGTGGTGGATGATTTTGCAGTCAATATGGAGAATAGATTTTCAATTGGCAGGCGGTGCAAGGCTAACCTGTAAAGACGAGAGTTAACATGATTTTGCCGTTTGTAAATATCACATACGGGAGTAATGCGAGACTCATGATAGGGTGTCCGGCCCAGTACTCGACCGCGGGCGCGTCACCGCGCCGACGCATAGCAGCAAGAGCACGTCCAGCAGTTTGATACAGATGGCATTGGTCACTACTGGTCAACACCGAGTGCATTGTTCTCAATGCAGACAGTGATATTCGCGCTACAGCGAGCGGATCTGAAGCTGCCTCAGAAACTACTTTCTCATAGAAAATATGACTAACCGGGAAGTGCCTCTGCTACAGCAATGGCCTCGCGAACAACTCCGACTTGAAGCTCTGACCACCCGAAGGGTTCTTTTGCCGCATCTACCAAGCCTTCTAAGTCCTCTGTGGAAGGACTGTTGCTGTCCCCGCTTTCTACTTCGCTGCTGGTCCCATCTGCTGCTTTTGCCACACCGACCGCTTCCAGATCAACACCAAGGACCTTGCAGGCACGAATGAGGAGTTTCAGGATGCTCTGATTGCCTTCCAGGATCTCGTTTGGTCGCACACCAACGGCTCCTTTCCCGACCATGTTCACTTCATCGCCATTCTCAGAGCGATTGCCTATGCTTGCGCTTCCAATGTCGGATTTTCGCAGGAGGTCATTTTCTTCCCGGCCACAAACAATGAGATCCATGATGCAGCTGATGACTTCGCGCAGAACGAAGGCTTCCTTCCGCCTGTATCCAAGGCATGAATAAATGTTGGCCATAGATTGCAAAATGGTAAGCCGTTCGTGAGGACCAAGGTGTAGTAACCATGGACCGTGTGCTTGGGACACGGCATTCGCTATCTGTGAACGAGACACGCCTGACACGATACTCAAGCGCTCCAGATTTGTCCAGGAGCTATCAGACGTCGTCTTCTGCATATATGAGGTTGACCCTGGTTGTAGCATCGAAGCGAAAGCTAATGCACCCCACCCTTTGGTAGACCAGATGCAGAAAAGGAGAGATGTTTGGCGCATAACAGCTGTACAATATGTCAGAGCCAGAAGTGAATGATCCAGGCTAAGTTCAGAAGGCACAGGAGCCTTGTGATAGAGAGCTATAGCTTGAGACAGCTGTTCGTATATATCGGCCCAAGGTTCCTTGATACCGTTATTACTGACAGAGGATTGCTGTGTACGATTTCAACGCCGCTCACTAAGATCAATAGCTGACTTACGAAGCCTTGGCCGACCGACCATGCATCTAGAACAAAAACTGTTGCCATCCCTTCTAAAACGGAGGCATGCCATACAGGATCTTGCCCGGCCTTGAACAGCACGATAGCTTCTGCATACCTTGGGCGAATTCAACTACAACGAACTGATAAGATGAATAGAGGACACGGACCACAACGATGCATCTTCTGTCCTACCGGCCAACAGGAAGCAATCACCAAGAACCTTGTAGAGTCTACCATGCGATGAAACGGCACCGACTGCACTGATGCGTTTCTTGATCGCTGGGGGACCAAGTGTGGATTGCCGTTGCACAAGGGACGCCGTGTGACTGGTACCAGGTCCAGCGGTCGAGCTACGTTTGATCTGGATGTTCGGCGTTGCGAGGCCTGAAGGATCGAGCTCAGGCTGGCTCGAGTACGAAAGAAATCCGAGATTTCCGGAACTGAGAGAAAGCGGCATCTCAGAGGGAGAAGGGAGTGTCGGGAAAAGAGCAGAATTCAAATACTCATTTCCTACGGGACTTTCCAGAACTTGATACTATAAATCCGTTAGTAGTGTCCTCGAGACCTTGTACCAAATGATGATTCATACCACACGACCAAGTTCAGCTAGAATGTGAGAGCACAAATCAGCAAGCAGAGTACCGATATAAAGTTTCTTGTTCCCCATTACGCTCGGAATGGAAACAATCCCAGGTAACGTGTCTCCGAGACCAGTGCTCCCAGCACTTTCTTCATCCTCAAAGGCAAAGCAGACTTTGGCCAGGGGAAATGTCGAGCCTTCCGGAGAGATGTCAAGCACAGTATTGTCGAATTGCTCCAGAGCAGAAGCAAGTGAATATGAAGAGGAACATGCAGCGACACCGATTATGCCTAGCGTGAAGTGAGACAGTCGGAACAGAGACAGAGGCAGATGGCGAGGAGGAGCAGGATGGGATGGGTAGCTCAGATATAGATAACCACTGGAAAGTGGATTTGGCATAAAACGGGCTGATGATCCATGAACAACTGTCGTGTAAGCAAAAAAAAAAAGGGCTCGCATACCTCGCTCATCCTTCATGCCAGCAGGTATGTCACCTAGGCGAATTGAATCGAACGTCCTGATCTCCGCCGCATACTTCTCAAAGACAGCACGGGGTATCGGACCCACTGGGAGGACAAGGATTGGGATGTGCGCAAGCGCTGCGAATGCATGAGATGTCATGGGATGCCTTGAGCTGTTCGTTACAAGCTCAAATCATCAAATACAAAAATCGGATTCTCTTGCTGCTCAACTGTTGGCAAACGTTGATGATGAGCTGGCATGATTATGACTTCTGAGTTGAACTACGCACTCGTGTTATGTATGTAGGTTGTGTTCTTCCGCCGGTCCGCCAACCCACCAACTTTTGACTTTGGACCGCCTCCGGAGTCGCACTGCTCTACTCCTTATAATTACACGCGACCTCAGATTCAACTTCCAAGTAGGCTTGACAGACTTTGCGATGGTGAGCAGTAAATCTATGTGATGTTTTAAAGTTGGCTGATGGGAGCAACTATCCAGGGTGCAAGCGACAGGGTTCTTGGAGGGGTAATGCTACTAGTTGCTGGTTTCGTGTTCACGTACTACACGACATGGGCCATCTTACTCGTCAGTTCACCAGGCTTATGTTGGGCGAGCAATGTAGCTGACATGCCACTCGTCCTTTTTTCAGCCCTTCTTTGACGCATCCAGTCCCATACACAACTATTTTCCTGCACGCGAATGGGCAATACGGCTGCCCGCATTTGTGCTCGTGATTGGACTTTCGGGTATCGGTTTCTTCGTTGGCTTCACGATCATGAAGGAGAATAGAAAGAGGGCTCAAAAAGCGAAACTCAGGGCAGCCTGACACCGAGATATGCATATCCGCCGCCTCTCCTTTTGTCGACCTTTCCTCAGATTCATTAATTTCCTGCACCCTGGAATCTATTGCGAAACTGATATTATATGAGGTTACGTAGGAATCCGCATGTCCCTTCTACGTTCCACTGGCCGCTGCACGCTTTCTAACACTCGCAACTTCTCTGCATTTTCAACATCCTGCTTTGCTTGAGCAATGACCGCGCTCGGTAGCAATTCGGGCAAAAGATCTCCATCTAGAGCCCGGGACAGCTAGATAGGATTGATAAGTACGGTTCAAAAACAGGACAGCAGAGCATGCCTTGCTAAGTGCGGAGTTTCGTCTTCCAGAGTCTCGCAAGCGATTCAGCATTACTGCATGCGGTATGGTGTCCAACCCTATGGGTGAGCGTAATTGGAGCACAAAAAGAAATAGGTTTGCTACGGAAGACCATATTGTCGTTGCCAGTGGCTAACGATACTGTGTCAGCACGGAATTCTTGAGCAGCAGTCAAACATCGAATGCTCACCAAAAGATCTTCCGGGACACTGTCAACTTTGAAGAGATTTACCAACGCCTCAAATGGAGGCCATAACTCGTTCCAAATGACTTTGACGCTAGGTGATTCTCGCGTCGGATTGACAAGCGCAATCTGTGCAAGCAACAGCCACAGCTTGAGAGCTATGAAAGCGTGTTCTACATCTGCCATGGCAGATTCGGAAAGCATCGCCCCTTCATGTACATATGCGCCCAAGCACTTGTAATATGGCGGCGTGAAGACATTCAACTGCGGTAGCAAGACCCGGATGTGCGTGTCGGCAGAGTCACTAAGCACGCCAAGCAGCAGAATATTCCAAGCACGGATAACTGTGCCAGCTTGTGTGGATTTCTGATGAGGTTCGTTGAGTTCGAGTCCACGACATGCATCGTACCCGTACCTCTAAACCTTCGGCAATCATCTCTGAAAGCGACGCGTGCCCAACATCTACAGCATGAAGGACCAATCGCGAAATAGCAATCGAGGCAGATAACTCCGCACTTGACTCAGAAATTATCCAGGCATGATTGTGTAGAAAGTAAAGCCCACTGCACGCCACTTGTCGTAGTCCTACGGTGCCAGCTCGATCAGGGCTTGAGTAAATTCGGATATCAGGACAGAGAATCGTCTAAGGCAATGATCAGATTATGAAAAATCTTTTCGTGATATAAAATGATTACCTCGACGATGGCATTCAAAGTCGAAGGCGTGACTCGTAATCTGGCTCGGAAGACATCCTCCAGTGTTTCCAGCAAGATTTGTGCTACGTGATTGGTGTTCGATGGTACAAAGTCCTGCTTTGAATTCAAAGATGTGTCAGTGAGCGAACTGACAGCATGCGATGTTCGGATTAGACTCTGTTTCTCCACATTGGACCTCGATAATGCGACCTTCAACACCGTTTCTGTACACTCAAGGAGAGCCTAAAGGAAGTGCCAGAAATGGTCATCGGTTGGTTTGGGGGAAGAACGGTATATTTTTACCTCGACATGTGCTTTGTTATACTGCAAAAGAGTTGCGGAAATATACAGCAGCAGATTTGGGTCAAATCCAGCGTTGTTTCCCAAGGCCGATGCTCGGCGTGCCGTCACCGTAAGCCAGTTTATAAGGTCTGCAATCCGATTGACACGACTGGCAGAAGTGGGGGAAATATTTCTTACCTTTGATTAACCATTTGCTGAGCCCTTCAAAATAGACAGACTCTGTGTATTCCTTCACGTTCAAAGCAATATTATGATTGATCTTCCAATCCGCGTCTGGGGGCTGCGTCACGACACTCTGCAAAAGAACTTCTCGCAGATTTTCCTGTGACGGAGATGCCCTGCGAGATCGATCTTCTACGATGGATTTTATTATGATAAAAAAATCCGGGCCGAGCGGGCGCTTAAAAGCGTGTTGATCAGTTTGCGCCACTCCCATCATGTGAGAAACATACTCTGCACAGACTACAGAACACTCCACTGGATGCCAATCTGTGGCAGAGTTTGTCAGCGGGTAGGGAACGAGCAGCGAAGGGCACCTTACGTGACAAGCGTGTTCTCGATAAACGATTTCGCTTGAGCGACTAACATATCTTCGGCGTTATGTTTCAACAATGCGATCAGTGCAACAACACGTTCAACTGATTCACTACAGGCAGCATTAATTAGCTCTCAACAAAGTCGAAAGGTGTACCATACTCACGTCACTAGTGCGCCAGATATGGCAGACCCCCTCTTGATGTATGTCTCTATCACAGATAATGCCACTTGACGCAAGTCATAACTTAGGTCAACCAACAACAGGTCTAAGGTTCTCTTTAACGCCCTGCGGAGCAGAACATCCAGATGTCTGAGCGCGGGGCTATCGAAGTCGTGTTTATAAATCATCGCCATTAGTGCTTCCAGCAAGCTCTTCAAGGTAAGAGCTGGGAGCTTGAGCGGTTCGTCTATGGCGCAGAAAGCACCCAGCACAACATCCATCCAAATGGACCCAATAAGCACACGACAAGGTCTGTCATCTTCGGTAAACGGACTGTTCATAAGAGACGGCGGCAGGTCGAATGGATGGGGGGCATCCAGGACGCGTGCAAATTCGTTCACACACGGCAAAGACTGTCGTGGAATGGCACTAAAGCCATCCAAGTGGATTGAGAACGCCCGCCCATTGAATGCAGAGACCATCTGTGCCCCACTGAAGCCAATTATTTTGGCTAGATACAGCTTGAACTTCAAACACGACGTTAGGTCGATCTCGACTCCGTTTTTCATCATGCGTAGACCAAGTAACGCAATCGATGTCTGTTCGAGGAGTCAAACAGAGACAATTCTAACATACCACAGTCCCTCGCACCTGAATGGAGTGGATGTCTGGGTCTAAATCCCGCGGGTGAGCATCATTTTGAGTCTTCAACCCGTACATTTCCTGCCGGTATAAATAGTTAGTCGAATACTTGATTCATTGACGGAAATTTTGACGAACAAGGTGTGCAGCGGCAGGGCCATCTTCATCGTTACTGTTGTGTTTCAAGTAATCGTATTCGAGCAGCGTCTCGATAACTGTGCTCCACGAAAGCACTAGGGCAAAATCACACTCAATATCAGTGAAATGTAAATGTAAAAGTGTTACCTCTCCATGTTGGGAAATATGATTGGAGCTGAAGCAGAAAGGAGATTAGCCGGAGACGTTTTGACATAGGCAGGGAGGGAAAGGCATCGTCCCAACATGATGCAATGGCGTCCAAATGGGCTGAAAGCAATGTCTGCAACCAGGTGTCCACTGCTGTCCTGACTTCTTCCTATCGACAAAGGGTTGCATCAGTCAGCTGATGACAAATACATTGCTGTCAGCATAACCTTCTCATCGATCCAGAGCGGCTCGAATGCGTGGTAGAAGAGGTCAACGACGCTGTGTTTCCAGGGCCGATCCTTAACCACGAAGTCGGGACTAGTAATGTCTACTATCATGCGAAAGAATCTGTTCAAGGCGAGAAGTCTAATTGCCAATACGTTGTTAGCATCTAAGGCTACAAGAACGTAGATACCTGATGTCCCATGCTACTGTTGGTCCGCTCATCAAGGACACAAACTCATGAAACGATTGCGGGTCAATAATCAATATTTTGAGGAATAAGGTGGTCCTAATGCTTGCGATCTCGTGGTGCTGGATCCCGTAAAAGTGCCAGATACTATAATAAGGAAGACTTGTCTGCCCGATCACAAATTCAAGAGATAACAGTTCATACCATGGATGTAAGGTGCTTCCATTGCGCAACACGAAGTTATCGACCTCATGTGCCTCAAGGAACGAAGCCTGCATAATGAAAGAGTGTAGGAATTTTGCAATTAGACAGATGACCTGTTCCATGCCAGTGGCAACGAGAGTACTAAGAACGAGCATCAGTTCGCTATCGATGATAATGGGGTCAGTAGCATGAGCGACGCGGGTGTTCTGCTTTCTCCTAGTGTTCAGTCAGCTTGCGACCATGAGCCGAAAGTGGTATGACTTGCCTTGAAGGAAGATCTTTGATATCTTCTTCTGTTATCATTCCGTTTGAAATCAGTATGGCGCGATCACATCCGTAAAGCAACAAGCAAGTAGCGAGGGATTGCCTGATGAACGTCAATGCGCTTCAAACGCATTGTCAGCAATTAGGTAGCACAACAGTATCCGGAAACTCACCATGAAGCATTGTCACCTGAGGATCGGAGGGCATTCTGGGTAGCAGGCTGTAGGCTGGCGACCATAGCTGAGACCAATTTCTGTAGATCTTGTTGGCCCATCGACCTCGTCCACGTGGAGAGCAGGGTGGCTTCAGCGAAAACTGAGGCCTGTTTCAAGGTCACAAGACCTTTCCGCGACAGTTCGCTGTACTCAGCAAATATCGGTACGTTAATGTCGACGCCCGAACGAGCAAATAATCTCAGCCAGCGGAGGCTGTCCAAAAGTCCATTTTCCTTGGCAGCCCGCCGAACCATGCCCCATGGATCAGATAGCTTGACTACATGGCCATCGACTTGCGTAAAAATTTGGTCCACAAACGTAGTGTGGCGAGATGCGTTTTCGGTTGAATCTCGATTGAGGAGACGTTGCAGAGTTGGAAGAGACTTTGGATTAATGAACACCGATCACTGAGTAATATGTATCACATTCCGTACCGCTGTATCGAGCACCTCAGGTTCGAGTGTTTGAAGCCACATGAGAAATAGGTCATCAAGCGCAGTAAAGTCGACTGAAGCTCTGCACAGTCTCATGATAAAGCGTAGTGATCTTTCCGCGGTGGACGATGACTGTCAGGCCTCCAAATCAGTTTGCGAGCTATACATTCATGGGAGTGGCACGGACTTCGTGTGTATTGAGGCATGAGCTTTCGAGGCGCGAAGCAATATTCCGAATAATCTCAGATAATAATCGGGCATACGCGACAACATCTTGATCATGTAGTGCTAGAAGCCATCGGGCGGCATATCTTGAAAGCAGAGAACGTCTGGCTGCGACATAATCTCCACCATTATTGACGGAACTACTTGGTGCGCGACGCGCGTCACGGGTTGTTGGCCACACAGGAGCATCGGATCCGCTCCTAATACCTGGGAGATTAATCCCTTGTGGGATGAAATCACGAAGAATCTTTGCCAAACTGTCATCCTGGAAAAGAAATTAATCACAAACCAGTCGTCAACGAACTAGCATACCTCAGCAAATATCCAGGACAGTATAGCATGAGATAACCTGCGCAGGGCATAATCCGATGCCAGCCCGCTGGGCCAGAAGCGCCTCACCAAGAATAAGAAGCCGCACTCGTTGACCGAAAGGTCCAAATCTGAAAGGCAAGCCTCGATAGCTGACACCAGCGTCTCCACATCAGCGGACAAGTCAAAACCAAGCGGCAGTGGGAAGTGACAGTGTTGACTTGACTTTGCAGGCCCGGATACACATGTAGGGAAATCCGCACATGTGAAGAAGCCAAGTTTGTGAAGATGAGAAAGACAGTGACGTGCAGGACCCTCAGACAACATGTTAAATTCGTATCCCAGGGAATTACGGAGATGCCCCAAAGTGACGACCTCGAACGAATGACGTGCTGCATCATTGTCATCCTGTGTCGCCATATTTTCGCCAGACCCGTGCAAGTCTGACCAAGCACCTGACGGTGGATGTTGCACGTCGTACGAGGACTTGATGGTCGAGGAGATGTAAGCTAAAGTTGACCAATCAAACATGATCGCTGAGGAGGACGGGTTGTGTCGGTTGGTCTCTAGGTATTCTCCCAGAGTCGTAGAGACGGGCAATTTTCCAGAGGATAAGTAAGCTTCGTAAAGCTCAACCAGAAATTGCAGCTCGAATCCCTTGGCTGTATCTTCACGATCGTCTGATGCCAGGACAAATGAACCGAGGGCAAGTCCATTGTTATAGATTTGAAGCTGCGTCCAGAGCATGGCAAATGACACAGAAATATCCTCGAAACTCCGCTTCCCCATGTCTTCGGAGGAGAGGAAGATATCTCCGTAGTAATCCGCAAACGTGCGACTGATGCTATCCAATGATACTGTCATATAAATGGAACTGGTATCTACAATCCCGCATATTGCGAGCGATTTATCGAGGCACATGAGATGCATAAAAAGCTTGCATGTCGTACAGTGGAGCGCCTGACAACCCCATATCGGCAGAGAACAATGAAAGCAAATAGGCAGGGTAAAGAGATTGACGTGTCTGAAATTATGTTGAGCTCGTTTCACAGTAACGAGGTCGGCGTCACGCTTAGATGGGGGAATAAGGCAGAAACGGTGAACGGCCAATTTCCGTGTTCCCGAATCGGATGCCACGACGTACTGATGATGGGCATTGCCTTCCGGGTAGTCGTAGCAATCAAAGTGCACGGCGCACATACATCCACAGCAGAGAAGTCCGAACCCCGTGATGGAGGAAGCGCATGACTGACAGAAGCTTGAACAGGCTTCGTCAAATGCCGATGGCCGCTGTGACTGTCGGAATCTCCATGGTACAAAATCATGTGCACAGAAAGTGCTTGATTGCGATGGAGGATTGGGCATATTCCCTGTCCAAGGTTGCTCCCCTTGACCAAGGACAGGCAAGGTCTTGCTGATGACGACATGCCCAAGAGCCCGTGGCCAAAAAGTCGCCAGCAAGCATAGAGCAGCGCGGCGACTCTGAGGTACGTGATATGCTATCACTTCCAATACATCCAAATATGAATCTGGCTTAGAGCTGATTATCGTATCAAGCAGCCGGTATAAACTATACGTGGGTGGCAACGAAATAATATCGATATTTTCTAGAATGGCGGCCAGCAGCGGAGCAGTTATGGAGGCCAAGTAATAAACAGGCAAAGGCTGAAGAGGTGCATTTGTGGCCTGGATGCGGGGGTGGTGACTCGCAGAGGCAAGAGACGTCCATGGCTGCCACGAAGCGGTCTGGCGAGATAAACTATCTTCGTCATCAAGGGCCATTTCAACTTGAATAGAGACAGGGTTTGCTTGACCATGACTAACGACAACTTCGTCTTTTGCTGTCGGTAAATTTCCGATCATCCAAATATCTGACTGAACGTACCCGAAATATCTGCGGAAACGTATCCCCTGATTCGATTTAGATCCTCGAACACCCCCCTGAGTATCACATTGTCGAAAAAGGACAACAAACGCGGGTGCATCTCACTTCGAAATGTCCCGAAGGCAGGAAGTACCGCAAACGCAATACGGGAGATTGTTGATGGTTCGTTCGGGTGAACATGTGCAAGAAATTGGGCGATGTCGAGGCACACTGATTGCAGCGCGTTTGGAGGCTTCGATGGTCTTGGCGAAGAAATTTGAAAGCGACAGTCTTCCGAGATCACTGAAGAAAGGATGGAGATGCATAGGGATAAAATTGAAGCAGCTTGAAAGTGTCCCTTTGACGAAGGCGAAGGAGATCTTGAGCGCATTCCGCTAAAGCTACTTCTTCTCATTGAGCTGCGAATACTGAATGGTGATGGTTTGTTGAATTGTCCGGTATCAGTACCCGGGCCAGAAGCTCTATGCGAGTTTCAGCGATGATTCGACTGAAACAATGATTTCATACTACCCTTGGTCAAATATCTGCCAGCCCTGTGAAGCAGAAAATAGCAAGACCTCTTTCAATTGAACCATGAGGTCAAAAGTGGTTTCAGAAGAGAAAGCGACACTGCTACTTCTTTCATCATCATTATCTTCCTTCATGGATTGCAAAATGGGGGCTGAAACGCCACGATTGGGCGACTTCTGTTTAACTACATCGCGTACTGCTCCAATTATGTGTCCAAGACCTGCCTCAGCCGGTGAAGTAGCATGGACATTTAACGCATCGAAGATTGGGGGAGGATGTGTTCTGGAAGAAAGCTGATCAAGAAGTAGGCCCACCAGCTTTCTCGACTCCTCTCTGGCGTGATTTGCGGAGTCACGTTGCGACAGTGCCATTCTGGCTAATTGGGCTGAAGGAGAATATTTGTCTACATTGGGTGAAAGCGGGATGTAGAATGAGGGTGAAGGAGTGGGGGTAGCACCATTCGTCCCGCCAGGAGAGCTATCGTGACCTGACTTGATATGGGATGGAGGAGTAAGTGATTCAGTGTCAACGCGAAGCAATGGTGTGAATGGCTTTATAGAGGCTCGAGCCGGTGTGGCCATTGCGGCCTAAATGACTGCAACTGATTTGTCCAATGCAGCTATTGAAGTTTTAATTAGCAATTTGGTGAACTGACGCTGAAATTGAGCACGTACTATTCGCCTAAAGTCACCAAGACTTCAAGCTGGAGAGGGTGGACGATTGGTCACATCATCAACATGTTTAGCGATCCACAGCCACCGTCACGCTTGGTCTCCCCCTAGCTAGCAGAACCATTGACTGTATTCAAGCACTCCACTCATAAATCACAGTTTTATCAAAGCTAGCAAGTCACCATCTCCCAAGAAGATGAGGCAGAGAAC
Organism: Auricularia polytricha; assembly: GCA_003316125.1. Taxonomy (NCBI): domain Eukaryota; kingdom Fungi; phylum Basidiomycota; class Agaricomycetes; order Auriculariales; family Auriculariaceae; genus Auricularia; species Auricularia polytricha. Next base: position 78,997 of record QFEN01000653.1, read on the forward strand.
TTTAGTCGATTGTCTATTTCCATCATCTCCACCTCCAAGTTCACCTCCAGCACCTGCGAAGACGAGACAGGCGAAGCAGAAGCGCAAGGTCATTGCTATTGAATCGGACGAAAGTGACGATGTGGCACAGGATAGCGATGTTGGTGCGATCAAGTTTGAACCTGAAGTCATCGATGTCAGCGATGAAGACGCTTCTCCACGCCGACCGAGTACTAAACGGCGCAAGAAATCTCTCGTTATCACAGACAGTCTACCAGATGTGGCAGCAAGTGATGACTCGCTGGAGGATCATATTGGCATACCTGCGCGATGGAAAGGGAGTAAGAAGGGGAAGAGGAAAGCAATAGCAGATTCCGATGAGGAATCTCAACCTCGCAGACGAAAGTTGGTCAAGGGTGCCAGACCTCCGAGTCCTGAAGGAAGTGTTATCGATGAAGTCGATGAGAATGGTAAGCTTCATATATCTTTCTCCTCGCGATGCTACATCTGCTACCAGACATCATCGAGTCGCGTCTTCGTGCTCGCGACAAGAAAACAACATTCCAAAAAAATCTTGAGAAGTTGAAGAGTGGGTGGACACCCCTGACTTGTGAAGTTTTACCTTATTGAATATTCTGTAAGATCTCAAGGGCAAGAAACGCTCAGGGATCAACATCGAGCTTGAATCCTCAGAGTCGGATGCCGAGCAGTCGGAAGGCTCGGTTGTGCGACCCTTCAAGGGTGCGCGACCAGATCGTGGTCAAGAATCTGAGTCCTCTAGTGGGGAACATGAACAAACAGATGGAGACGATAACTTTATTGTTGAGGATGACGAACAAGGTGTTTCGACTATGCAACTACCCATCGCTTTCAGCATGAACACTCATCAAGATCTCGCCCATCAATTCAAGATCATCTGCCAGTTATTTGTCCACATGGCTGTTCGTTCTTCGTCTGAAAGACGCCCATTCATGAAGAAGATGTTGGAAGGTCTGTATGTTCATTGTCATTCGAAGGAAAGGGCTGATACGGAGTGCAGCGGATGAATATTTCTCTGTCCCACTTCAAGTAGCTCGACGGAAATTATCTGGGATGAAAGACTCCTTGGTCACGTCCTCGGTCTGGAAACCCCAATTCAAGAGGCCGCTTGAAAGATACCCTGACTTTGAATTAGTAAGAATGCAGTTCAGCGCTCCTCAGTGTGATGCTTGCAATCTAGGTGGGAGAATATCCACACTACTTGGCCGAGTGAGTGGCAAGCCATATGACAAATACGATTTCGAGGTATGTTTTAGCCCATCACAATCTGTTTTTAATAACTGATTGCAAGTAGTCCGAGTCAGAGGACGAGTCGTCATTGTCATCAGACGTTGATTCTGACGATGATAGCCAGGAATCTTCCGGAAAGCAGTTCTATCTCGGCCGCTTCTGCGCTTCTCGGACCCAGGTTTTCCACGAGTTCAGTCACTGGGAGGTAAGATATCCTCCAAGTATCGTGTTCATTGCTTGACGACTTGGAAACCAGTATCGCTTGTATCGCTCTTTGTTGCGGGAGATCGACGAAGTTCTCGACGATAATCACGGGTTTGTCCGAATTGCTTTTGCGGGGGGCGTCAAACCTCCCAAAGATATGCGAGATGCAGATAAAGTCATGGACTGGCTTGATCAGCGTGGATTAGTCGAGTTCGAGTGGCAGAGAGTTCGCCAGATGATGGATAACGCGAGGAATCTTGAAATGCGTGCAAAGAGGGGAGGCGATTTGGATAACCAGGATATCTAACTTGATCATATCTGTATATTAGTTACCTTTGTCCACACTGTAACTTGTACCAATTGAGCAACGTTCACTTGTCAAAATGCTATTCAAAGTACATAGGGGTGGCACATAAAATAGGAATGTGTCCCACGACTTGTCCTTCGCATCCTCGACTGCTAAACGAACGTGTTCATGTCGTACTCACATTACCAGCCAGGGCAGCATCCAGCGGGGACGACATATCCATATTATCACCCCGGTGCGCCAGGCGCATATGCTCACCCTCAGACTCCGGGTTATCCAGCCTACCATCAAGGCTACGCCACAGGTGTGACCGGCTATGGCGCATGGCCATATCCATACACCTATATCACACAGCAACCTACACCAGCTCCTTCTCAACAAGCAGCGCGGCCCTCAGTACAGACGACGGCGCCTCCTGCCATAACACCCACCCCCACTCCAGTTGCCGCTACTCCGAAGGCGACCACTTTTACATCCTATACCCCAACATACACCCGAGAAACCGCTCCTGCCAATACAGGTGGAGGTACTGGGCGCAGTAGAAAACAGGCCAATTTCAAGGGCCTCTTTTCCAAAGAACGTGCGTTACGTTAGGTTCTTTATTTTGGAAACTCTTCAGCCAGATTCTGCAGTGAAAAACCTCATGTACGGTTTTGGCGATGATCGTAATCCTGCCAACGACACAGTAAATGTCATGGAAGAAATACTTGTCGAGTTCATTGCAGATATTGTGCGTGTCTTCGTTTCTTGGTATCGTGTTATACAGACATGTGAGTGCCGAAACTCAAACAAAACATTACTTGGTGCATAGTGTCAAACTGCTGGTGGCCCACAACGGAAAACACGATTATCTATCGAAGACCTTCGTCGAGCTTTGTCGAGGTTGGCAGATGCGAAAAAGCTGGCTCGTATGGAGGAATTGTTATTCATGCAGGAGGATATCAAGCGTGCTCGGGCTCAGTTTGAAGAATCCGACATTACGCAGTCAAAGGACTACTAGGGAAACCATTTTAGTAACGCTGTCTTAGTTTCTACATCGTTGTACTAGTATCTGCATTGTTGATACCATTGCAATTACCGATGCCATTGGACTAGGTCTCCGCTCCCGAAACATCACTTTCTTGCAGGCATAAGAAAGCTGCCAAGACTAACAAGGTGGTGGAGTTTCGCTGAAACAGTTCGTTCCACTTGCCACGAAATGGTTAGAGGACCGGTTACTCTTCCATTGCATCTGCGTCTTCGTCGTTGGTATGTTCTTCGGCTTTTTCTACAGAAGAGCCTCGTTGGGCCGTACGGCCTTGTACACCTAGGAACGTCAGTGAAACAATACGAAAATCTGCGATGTTGCTAACCTCCACTTTGTGCTAATGGTTTCGCGTGTTGTTGTAGCCACTCTTCTGATTCCCAGACTGTTGGAAGGAAAGACTGAGGGGGGGTCGCAGTAAGTTGGACAAATGGGCGTACTAGCTCTATTCCCATCTGGAGGCTGCAAGCCCTTCATAGGCTTGGCTTGGTTTACTTTCAGCACCTTGCCCCGTAACTCGTTAAGATCCATGTTGTCGATTGCATCCTGAGCATCTGTAGGTGAAGAATATGTCACAAATGCGAAACCACGATGTTTGAATTCTACGGGGAGTCAGCGTGTGAATAATGTTTCTTATTTGTCTGCTTGCCTGTCGGTCGTGATGGATTGGTTGGTGCTGGAGGTAGCTGTACTTCAATGATGTCACCTGCGGTTTCAAAGCTTCGTACAACGTGAAGTTGTCGTGAAAGACAAAGAACACCCACCGAAAGCCGAAAAATGCTCGTAGATTACCGTCTCATCGACGTCATCCCCAATTCCCCCGATGAAAATGGTCTTCTTACCCTTCGTTCCTTCTTCCATCGACTATAGCTACTAACAGTTTGTGGAATTAATGGACCAAATTGCGATGGTATTCATTTGCTTAGTCAACGGCTTTAGAATTCAACACAAGTAAACAACTCTAGAAATGATGTCACTAAGACATCCGTCATCCGAAGATATTGATACACACCCTACACAGTAATGGCCGCGATCTTTACTTCCTCCATTCATACGTCCTTGGTCAGAAATAATAATGCAGGCCAACATGCCATCTTGGGTGTCGCACTCCAATTTCTTGTCCCTCTATCATTCCCTTTGGCAACAACAAGACCAGTCTGTCGTGAGGCAAGGGTTGAAGTGTCATGTCCCAGATTTGGAGAGCCTAGAAGGGTTAGTTCGTTCCCTCTCCTTGGGTCTTGGAATTATATTGAGGTTGATACAGGGTGCACCCCCTCACCTTCGACGCCATTGACCTATCTGGATGCCCTGGTGCCGAGTTACCAAACGGAGTAACTTCCATGGTCATCCGCTCAGAGTATGAATCACTCTTTGAACACATCTCCGCAATAGAGCGCAATTTCATCGTGCATGGGTCGGCAGGTATTGGTAAGTCGAGTTCCTTCCAGAAGCGCTGCTGTTCAATCCAACTATTCTTAGGGAAGACACACTTCTTAGCGTATCTCCTCGTCAAGCGACTTCTCGCTCGTCAACCAGTAACGTACCAAATTGACCAACTACACTCGCGCGTCATGTGCTTCACCGCAGATGGGTTTTTCACCCTTCCCGAGGAGAACAGCGACTATCACCCCCTGTTCAAACGCGAAGATGTGTGGCACCTCGTCGACAGCACACATGAAAACCCCACCACGCACCCGAACACCGCCCACACTCAGGCGTTGATGTGGGGTACGTGCGGCAAGGCCATTTTCACCACGTTTTGGCCGGACAGCCTGGGCTTCAAAGTCGAATGGTCACCTGGATATGAAGTTTCTCTTCAGCGATGGATGAAACCATGCACTTGGGACGAGATTTTTACGATGAGGTAACATATCATGTTAGTGTTCTTCATGATCGTTGACCCATCGTCTTTAGTGCTTTTGCTGCAAAAAAGCACGATCCAGAGGCTCTGCTATGGTCTTACACCCACTTCGGGTCCAACGCGCGCACCTGCCTGCAAGTGTCTCGCCACGCGAGCTACGCCGATTATTCCCTCAATGAGTTGGAGTGCGCTTGCGATAATTTCTGGTTCCTGCATCCCGCATTGCGCGAACAAGAAGCCCAATACAGCCGTAACCTCTTCGCCGTCCAACCCGGAGATACCCGCACAGAGCCGCTGCCCTACCCAGTATCACAGGTTGCTAGCAGGCTCCTCGCAGACGGGATCTCCTCCTTATACCCCTCTACTGCCAGGGACGCTGTCTACAACCTACTCAACTCAGAGGACACTGAGGAGGCGGGCAAGATCCTTTATCGTCAGACTGTGGTAGCGCTCATATCTAGGTTTGGAGGGGCCTTCGAGCTCAGGTGTCCCGATTCGCAAGGTCATTACCAACCAGCACATAGAGACCTGATCTTGCGTGCCAAGGTTGACCTCGCGCACAAGGAACAGGGGGCTGTGCTGCCCTCGAGCCATGCATATGGCACCCAAGGCGAACTTGCAGCGCTAGTCGAGAATTATCCACACGTTCTTCACTCCCCTAAGCATGCGCTCATGCACCCAGGCATTGACGCGATCATGTTCGACGATAGCACTTCCACAGTCTGGCTTATGCAGGTGGCGTATGGACCCCCGCGCCCAATATCTCCCCATGGTCTGCTCTTCCTGCTAAGTGCTGTGCGAGGCAGCGCCTACGAACCGTCCCCCGTCCACCCCTGGAATCTCGTATTCGTATCACGTGGGCAGGCCACCGCAGACTTCTTCCAGCTAAGTGGGTCGAAAAAGACACAGTTCTTTTCCTCCGTATTCTGGGACCCACGCATCAAACCATATGTCATGCAGCTTCACGACGCGGACAGCTCTTCAAGTAGCCCGTACGAGCAGTGGGGCTTCCCCCAGAAGATCCGACGGAAGAACTCGCTCAGCCTCCCGAGGGACCTTGCAAATTCGCTGGTGCATCTGTTTCGCAGGCCCCGGCGGAAAACTGGATCAGATTGTGCAGACCAGGCGACGGCGAGGCTTTGGAGTAAGATTATACAGACGTCGGGGGTACCGGGAGCTCAGCTGCTTGGGGATATGACGAGCGAGCAGCCGGTTGGCCCTAATGGGTTTCATATGCGAATTCCTATGAGTAATGCACATGAAGACTAGCTTGTAGAAGCTAGTGGCTATTGTAACAATTTACAGTCTATCCCAACACCCATACTCTGCTGCCCATGATCGCCCACGTGTAACAACGGCTGTTAGTACTGGTTTGTCCAGATAATTTTGTGGAACATGTGGATTGTGATAATAATTGTATTAGGACCGATGCTAACGCGCGTACGTGTGTGATATATATGCTAAAAGATGTACTCATCGGCCTCGTAAATGAATACGAGACATTAAATTCAACCGAGAGACACAGCCACATACCTCAATCCAGACTGCGGCACTTCCGAGCCAACTGCTCTTGGTAGCGCTTTCCCCCAGCTGCCCATCATACATGCCTCCTATCACCCTGCCATCAAGGCATGTCAGGATTTTGATATCTGGTGACAAGGTCCGCTCGCGTCACCGTTCGAAATGAGGCTACTACCAGGAGAAAACACTGCCTAATTAGATGCGGTTAGTTCTTTGTAGATCGCGCAAATTAAGCAGGTCAGACCGATTTGTGGTGAGAAGTCACACCTCCTCTGTCGGCCTGAGAAGATACATCCTCGAAAAAAAAATCAGGTTGACCATATCGCCTTTCAATCATCGCACGCCTAGATTCTTGCATCTGTTTTGGCAGCCGTTTCTTACCGCCTGTCCTCTTCGACCGTGCCCGTCGAACCTTTCTCCCCTTGAAATACCAATTAACATGCCGTATTCTGTCAGGCAGACGACCACTTATATCACCCACGGCATTGATTTTTATACGTGCGTGCAGGTGCATGCGTTGTTCAACGCTTCCCTGTGAGTATTCGTGACGGTTGCAATTTCTTATCCTTCGAAAAAATCCGACTTTCCACTATCTGCTCATGTCTTCATCCACTGAATGGGACCTTGAATCCCTGGCGTCAACGTCAACGTCCTCGTCTCTATCTTCCAGTGACGAAGATGAAGTTAACGCTCGTGTTTCGCCTGACTGGGCGAAATATCGCTGTCACATCGAACGCAGGGGCTTTCGTCTGGACAGTGTCCGCGATGTAAAAGACTATTATCGGCACCATTGCAGCAACATCGAGAAGCAAGAGCTGCATGCATATTTGTCTGGCTATCACCGCGCCCTTGCGAGGAGCGACGAAGATGCTCTTTGCAAAGACGCTGGTCTGGTGAGTTTTATAAGCTATCAGATGCCATGCGAGATGTCACTAACCAAACCAGCGAGACAGCCTATTCCGAGCTACCCGTTGTCTTGATGGGATGAAGGTAATGGTTAAGGCGGTCCATCGGGATAGCAGGGAGCTTGATATCGTCCGGTATCTGTCTGCGCCAGCTCAACAGCAGGATCCCATGAATCACTCTATACGTGAGTTTCCCAAACATATCGTTAAACTGAATTAACCGTCGAAGAAATTTAGCTATTCTTGACCTCATTGATGCGCCACAGGATGATCTGTGTTTCATTGTTATGGAGGAATGGTCTCCAAACATGTTCCCAGAGGCTCCAGTCAGTCTCAGCTGCCTCCTGGAAGCTTTGCGCCATTGTATAGAGGTACGGAGAGGATCTATGTACCGAGTTGGCAATCCATGCTAACAGCTTTCCTCCAGCATATTGCATTCATGCATCGACATCGCATCGCGCACTTTGACATCTCGCCGCACAACTTCCTTACGGATTATAATGGTCGTTATGCTTGCATAGATTATGAGCTCAGCCGCCGAATAGATGATTACCCGCAGATATTATACTCTCGGGGGTCGGAGGTCCCACCAGAAGCTGAACGTGGTCGGCTAAGTAACCCGTTTATGATCGATGTATGGGCACTAGGGGTTCTAATTTTCAGAGCGTGCGAGGTTCGTACTATAGCAGACTGTCTTCCCACAGAGCCAAGACTGACGCACCACTCAAATAGCTCGCTGAGTTCCATGTTCCCGAGCTTATGCGTTTAGCCAGACCAATGCTTCATGAAAACCCTGACAAGCGGCCACCGGTCGCTGCAGTACTGAAGGAATTTCAACGAGTACAAGCGATAATGAGAAAAACACCGCGTGGCTGTCACATTTCTCCCTAACATACTATTCTTTGGGCAGGCGTTTCGAGCCTTCACGGAAAATCCATCGGACTTGGCAATGGTTATTCTTTGAGTTAGTGTCGGGCAGGGGTAATTGTTGCAAGTATGTAGTATTAGTCATATAAACACGTCTCAACGTTTACGATGTTGGATCGTCACCTCCACTAGCCATCTCCGCTTCCTCCTCTAATTTCCGTCTTTTTCTCGCTAGGTAACGTGCACGGATATCCTGCACGTCCTCTTGTGTGTTCCGCTTCAATATTGTTCGCTGTCTTGCCTCTTCCTCGTGTGCCTCTTTCTGCTTTGACACTCGTTCATGCTCCTCTTCTAGCTGTTGCTTGATTTCCCGTGCGCGGCGTTCGTTGATTTCTCTCCGACTTGCTGCTGTTCCTACTGCCTGGTGAGCTTGGACCTCACTTGTGCCGGTAGTTTGCTTCGAGATCTGGAGCCCAAGTCGTCGTGTGTTGGGAGCAGATAAGTTTAAGCCAGCAGAGAGCAATTCTCGCTTGTCGACGATTTGATTATCGTCGTTGAGCTCGACGTCTTTACCCTGCTCTCTAGCTAATTGCGCAAGCTGAAGGTCTGATTTTGGTGTCAATTCCGGAGGCTTGGTGATAGTTAGATTTGGAACAGGTCCTCGTGGACCAATGACGCGTTTAGTCTCCGTTGCCGCCACCGCCTCTTCGTGCTGTTGTTCTGAGTCTTCCAGGAGTTTACGGTAAAAATGGGCCATGCCAGTCGGTGCTCCCTTCTGTTTCTTTTTGTCAGCCTCTAAGGCAGAAATAAGTAAGAAGTTTTGTTATCGTTGCGATTAAACATACCTTCTCTCTGTCGCTCTTCCTCCTCCGCTCTCCGGACCTCAGCCATTTGATCCTTGTATGCCTGAGTGACGAAGGCCTCCTTGTCAGCGAATTCGTCCCCTTCAGCTTCCCTTTCTCGTTGCATCATCTTCTCTTCTGCACGTAAATGGTCCAGACGTCGTGTGGCAGCCGAAGTTAGAAGGCCTTCGATGTACTTGGGCTACATAACATTATTGGCAAACTACTTCCAGGCTACATGAATGAATATAAACGCACCTTTCGTCGTTTGGAATCAACTTCTTTCGCCTCCTTCTGCTTAAGCTTAACCTCTTGCATCCTATCCCAAACTTCATCATACTGATACACCGTAGCATCAACCTTCATCTCCTGCTCCATGCGTTTCCTCGCGGCCTTTGAAGATTCGACGTTCTGAGCTAATAGCTTCTTGTTTGCTGCTGCAGCCTTATTATCGGACAGCGTTGGTGCAGCGTCAACATGTTCGTCATCACCGAGAGATGCAAATGCTGCTGGTTTTTTGAGAGGTGGTGCCGCGCCGACTGGCTTCGCAGTCTTGTTGGGGAGGGAAAAGGAGAGCTTCATGAAATGTTGGATTATGTAAGCCTGTTAGAGCTGTTGATAAACTTGTTCCTTCGACTTGAATGCAACGTTATGGCCCAAAGTGCGAACGACCGCCGGCGGATAAATGGACCAGAAGAAAGCTTTCCGCCCGTATTTGATGATGATGATGAGGAGGATATCAAGTTGAAAACGCAGCGCTGTCGGGCGCCCGGTGATATCAGGCCAATATGTCAGTGTCTTGTGCGTTTTTGTCAAATGATGCTGATTTTTTGACAGTCCTCCAGCCAGGTCTAATAAGCCAGGCCAACGGATCTGCATATATCGAGACAGAGAGAACTAAAATTGCATGTGCTGTGTACGTTCGAGACCACTTTAGCCTTCATCAGACGTACCTTTTCTGAGTATCGTCACAGGTATGGACCACGGCAGTCTAAAACTACCACCTACAGCGAAAAGGGACGGCTGAACGTTGAAGTCAAATTCACTCCTTTCTCGTGTACACGTCGAAGGGCCCCGATGCGCGTAAGTTGTACCTAAACCATGGACTTACCGTATTGAATGTCATAGGCCCTTCAAGGACGCTGAGGATAGATCTATTGGTGTATCAATACATCAAGCAATCGCATCATCAATACGCCTGGAGTTATTCCCAAAGTCGACCATTGATGTTTTTATCACGATCATCGAGAACGATGGAATTGAAGGTTGTATCGCATCTGGATCATTAGCTGCAAGTACTGCACTTGCTGATGCCGGAATTGAAATGTTGGGGCTCGTTGCATCGTGCTCTGCTGTACGTGATGCTCTTTCTTATTTATAATTCAGCTTATATCTGATTTTGCAGGCCATCGTTGGAGATGACATTCAACTTGATCCAAGCGAGGCCGAAGCACGGGCATCCAGTGGTACTGTGATACTTGCTTGTATGCCGGCTTTGGGTAGTATTACCAGCATCTGGCAGTCGGGACAGATGACCGCTGACATGTCTTTGAAGGTAATGCTCTCCAGCTAATCACAGCAGAGCTAACAAGCTACCACAGTGCATGGAGCAATGTCACGAGCGGTGTATTGATATCCATTCAATAGTTGCGCAGTCTCTACTTGAACCCAGGAAACCCAATTGACATCGCTTTCGGTCTCCGAGGTGGATTTTAACTTTTCGCACATCAGCGTCAGCCGTTGCACATGGTCTTAGAACTTGTTTGCCAGATCGATGTCGGATTTTCAGTTTCTGACTACATAGAGCGGTTCTAACTTCGCAAGAACAGTTCCGAGCTGTTCGTTTGTCCCATGTAGTAACCAACAACACAGTAGTGTGAAGTATACCCACCTGGTGGTCTTATTTCTACGTGGGGTGTTTGATGCGTAATCATGTGCATATTCTGTATTTAAATTTGTTACTTGTAGACAATTCCTCGGATGAGCTTTTCAAGTAATTCGGGTCTACACCCGCCTACACGAGTTCGAATCGAAGGTTTATGTCACGAGCTTGGTCTTTTCTCAGCCGCGACGACCAGGGCTGAAAGTTTTACGACTCGTTTCAGACACCAGTCTTTCCTGTTCACACTCACTAAGTCAACCGAACCTTCGTTTGATGCCGGAGTTGCTCTATGACGATAATCTTTCCCCGCCTGCCTCTCTCAAATCGTCGGGGGAGCACCACCGTCTAACCTTTGTTTCGGCACGCACTTCTAATGACTCGTCAGACTCACTGCGGAACTTGGAGCTCTCGGAGGGACCTATGTCAGAGAGAGGGCGGTCAAGGTCTTACTCGATGTCAGGCTTTGACTTCCAGCGCGACCTATTGCCCTTGAGCACAAGTATGAGTGAACCGGATACTACCTCATTCGGGGAAACTGGGGAAAAGAATATCACTTTGTTACACGGTAAATGATCCTCCTGGCAACCTGGCGTAATACAAGATGTTCACAGTGCACAAAAGGTATTGGACTCATCGTCGGCTCTCAAGTCAGTTCACTTCTCTGATGCCATACTTGCATACCTGATATATTCTCTGGAAGATTGGATCAGGAATCTTGTGAGTAGACCAACCAGACAGCCTCAAACCCCAATTTGCAACTCTTGGTTTAGCTCCTCACCAGGTGTTGTAGTGGCGAATACTCAGAGCGTGGGGGCCAGCTTGGTTGTATGGCTTGTCTCTGGATTGCTTGGTTGGACGGGAGCCAGCAGCTTTGCAGAACTAGGGTTCGTCTAGGCCACATGTCATGTTACTGGCGATTTCTGAAAACCTTGGTTTACAGCTCCAGTATACCACTGAACGGCGGAGCACAGGCATATCTCGCGTATGCGTACGGACCACTTGTATCCTACCTGTTTGCTTGGACAGCAATCTCAGCACTGAAGCCTGGTTTGTCTTCTATCTGACTTTCAGTGAGATTTGTAGATATACTTCCAGTTTACGTTGCATCACAGGTGGAAATGCGGTCATTAGTCTCATTTTTGCCGAATACCTGAACCGGCTCATATGGCACGCTGCCCAGGACGAGGTAGCACCAGATAATATACCCCAATGGGCTATCAAACTCACTGCGGTGGCAGCAGTGCTCAGCGTGGTCATGATTTGTGCAGCTACGCGGAATTTAGGCACAAGGGCTGCTGTGGTGTTCACCACGGTGAAGGTGCGTTTGTTGCTATGTGGCTCATATCGTTTTTATTTAATAACGGCCCGGCCTCAGATCGCCGCCCTCGTGAGTGTTATGATATGAGTACCCGGTTGAGGCTCATTCCTTGCCAGATATTTGTGATCGTACTGGGGATGATACAGCTTATTCGGGGAAAAGCATCAGAATCGTTCTCTCGGCCACTCTTTGAGGACTCCAGCCATAGTCCCTCGGCATATTCATTAGCTCTTTACTCTGGGCTATGGGCTTTCGATGGATGGGATCAGGCCAACTATGTCGGAGGTGAAATGAAGAATGCCGGTAAAAATATCCCAAGAGCCATTCACTCAAGTATGGCGCTTGTGATGGTAAGCAACAGAAGTGTCATTTGAGGTGTATAGATGTTGAACCCTTTCAGATACTTTTTTTACTGGCGAATGTATCATATTTTGTGGTGCTAGACAAAGTCACTGTTGGTCTGAGCAATACGGTTGCATTGGACTTCGGTCGAGCCATCTTTGGGCCAACAGGCGGTGTGGTTTTTGCTGTAATGGTTTGCATATCTTGCTTCGGAGCGTTGAATGGTAGATATTCCTTGCACAGTTCCTGGGTAATCGTACTTATCTCCTGCAGGGAGTACCTTCACTTCTGCGCGCCTCATCTGCGTTGCCGGACGAGAGGGATACCTTCCGGCAATGTTTGGTCGCCTGAACAAGTCGAGGCAAACACCAGTTAATGCGATCCTCCTCCAAGCGACCATCACTATTGTCTTTATCGTCTTCGGGGGTGGTTTTCGTTCGCTTATCAACTTCTCTGTTGTGGTGTCCTGGTCATTTTTCTTCCTTACTGTACGTTGGGT
>QFEN01000653.1:92569-105959 GCA_003316125.1 Auricularia polytricha
TGATGACAATGATTGCGCGATTTGGACCGTTTCGTATAAGAGCAAGCCTTTGTTGTGAAGGACCCACACTATCAACTTACCATTAACCAGCCTTTCATCTGTATTCTTATCTATCTATTTGTATAACATGGCAAGTGAAGTCGAACACAAGTATCAGCTCAATGTTAAGGTCTGTTGCGGCTAGATCCGTTTGCCAGTCTGATATGAACTGCTGATTTCATAGATGACTTGCGGAGGTTGCTCCGGGGCTGTTACTCGTGTACTGACCAAGGCGCAGCAGGAAGGTGCGATGGTGGTGATGAATGAGTAGTGCAAGGCTGACCGAATGAAACGTGATGATAGGATCAGTTTCGAGTTTTGATGTAAGCTTAGATACCCAGCTCGTGAACGTTATAGGTCCTATCGAAGAAAAGGTCCTGGTGGAGAAGATCCGGAAGACGGGCAAGCAGGTGAGGCTTCAGATCATAATTTTCTGGCCGATTCAGATGGCTTATTGAGTGGTATGACTTGTAGATTATCTCGGTCACGTCTCAGGATAAGGTCGAAGCAGTTGTTTGATGTGAACTGGATAATTCCCCTGACGACTGTAGAGTCTAGCTGTTTGGCGCCTGTCTATTTTATGTAAATGATATATCCTTATGGTTGTCCACGGACCGGCAGCTGGCTGTCACAACCTAACGGTGGCCGAAACTTTGTCGGTACATTCAGTAAGCAAGTCGAGTCCAAAGACCATATATCAAGCTTCTGACCACTGGGGACCCAGTCACTGCCATGATTCACACTCCTTTCTTTGTTGTACTCCTAAGCTCGGTCTGATCTCAGTCTGAATTCCTTACCCGGTTCCGAGCTGGCAGAATTGAACCATTCAATCGACTCTCTTTTTCGCCTATTTTTTCTCTCCTTTCACTCTCAACAATTTTGTCCCTTCACGACTGGTCTTGCCTAACGAATTTCCGAATTCGGAGGAGCCTGGGGCCTACCTCTATGTCCTCGTCTAGTGCTGCGACGGCGTCCAGCACCGCGTTTTTAACTGATCCCACCACCCCTGCATTCTCAGACGACCTTGAATGGATCACGGCATATCTTACCATTCATTCCCTTAGCATCCCCAGTCGACGCTATTCCTTTCTCATCTGGATTGTTGTAGTTTTCTTTTTTCTTGCCTTTGCCATCCTTCACTGGACAGGTTCAAGGGGTGGTTTTCTCGGAGCTCACTGGACAAAATGGTCTCTCCGTCGACGAACTTGGAGAAAAAAGCATAACGTAGCACTTGCTCTCAAAAGGAATGATCCTCACCGCCAGCCCAGTTCTTTGCCTTCTAATGCCCAACTTCTTTGTTTGGCATTGCTCTTGGGAGGATCCATAGCCCTTGCCTTTGTCGGCCCAGACTATGTTTCGCCGACTCTCAAAGTGTGGCAAGTTCGCCGAGACATTGCCTTCGTGGAGTCCCAGCGTCGTAGTCTTATTCCGAACATCGCTCCCTATTTGCCACTTCAACCACAATATACCATCGATAAAGCGTGGTGGACTTCATCAGCACGCGTAGGGCAAATCGCGTTCGCTCTCTTTCCTCTTTGCGTGCTTTTTGCCCTCAAAGCACCCCCTTTCGCAATCTTCGCAATTCCTTTCATGATACAGTTCTTCTTCGACAAACTCGCATGGCTTCATCGCTGGACAGGCAGGCTAATATGGTTTCTCACATCAATTCACATTGCGCTCTGGAGCGTCCAGCTCGTTCGAGATCACAAACCCGATACTGGTCGTGTCGCATACGTGTACGCTTTCTCCTACATGCCATTCATCTTTGGCTGGATCGTGAGTCGGATTTTTCTGTCATGCTAAGAGTCTGATAAATTAGCAAGGCGTTTGCGTTGTTGACATTCATAATTGCTCTGTCTGTGAACCCCATTCGAAGAAACTTCTATGAAGCCTTCTATTTCTTGCACATCTTGCTTGTCCCGCTCATGCTCGTCTCTGCTGCATTCCATCATCCCGCACTCTGGTGGTGGTGTTGGGGTGCTCTCGCAATTTGGGCAGGTGAACGCCTCTGGCGCTGGATTTGGTGGTTTGCCACCAATGCCCCCATTCTAGGTAGCAGTTCATCACAACCAGCGATGTCTAAGCGTTCACACCCTGCAATAACTCGTGCTGACACGCTCGAGATGGAACATCTTCGCCGCCAGTCGCTGCACACACGCAATGATTCACAATCCTTCCGGTCACCCAGCCCTTTAAACCCATATTATCAGTCCGACAAACAAACAGCTGGTCCATATTCATTATCACTGCCCACACGTCATTTGCCCGCAGGGTTGCTCGAGCCGGATACCGCTAGGTCCACAATGCACTATCCCTCCTCGTACATTCCTCCTCCAGGGTATGCCCACGCTGAGCTCCTCTCCGGGCATGCAGTGCGGTTGCGTCTGATAACTCCTGGATTCTTGCCGTGGGCTCCGGGTCAACATTTCCTCATCAAAATTCCTAGCGTCTCGCGATTCACCACTCATCCTTTCACCTGTGCCTCTGTATGTGATTACGAGTCACCCACAGATGAGGGTCGCTTGATCGTTATGCTCATCCGTACAAGAAACGGCTGGACACAGGATTTATGGGATGTGGTATCACGCATGAACGCTGAGCGGTCACCTGGCGACGTTCCATTTTCTGCCGCAGAAAATCTTCCTAAGCATGGTGTCCTGCTGAGAACATACGTGGACGGACCTTTTGGGAGCTCGATTCGAGCCCGTTGGGGAAACTACTCGACGGTTCTGATCATTGCTGGTGGCTCAGGAGTGAGCTACGGTTTGTCTATACTGCAGTACATCTGTATGTGCCTTTCTGGCCGGGACGGGAAGAATCTGGGTGGCCGTCCTGGAGGTTGGGGAAAGAAATCATTCCAGACCCGACGAGTGCGCTTCGTATGGCTTGTCCGCGAATATTGTAAGTGTTCCAAAATTTGCGTTCGATCATTATAAACCAACGCAACCCCTGTATAGCTCACATACAGTGGTGTGCTTCTATCGTTCACCGCTGTCTTTCCTTGGTACCATCGTCTGCATTGCAGATCGATATCTATATTACCAACTTTAAACCCATTGCCCTCAAGGAATCCGATCTGCCTCCTTTGCAAGTTCCTCAACGGCCACTCTTTACGTCCGACCTTATTCATCTTGAGGACCTGCAGCCTCCTCACCCATCCTTTGCACGTGGCAGTCAATCATTCCTCCGCTCTGATTCCAATGACTCCATCGAGAATTCCGAGAGTGATGTTGACCTGAGCTACTACACTGGGGAACCCGGGGACCCAATGCTACCAGAGGATATTGGCTTGGCGCATGAGGCTCACATACTCGAGTTGACCAACTTCGATGGTGACGATGACACTGCCATACCAGGGGAACACAAGCTGTCCCTCAAGGTGAAGAAGGAAGGCAAGCTGCGACGAGCTCAGTCCCGCAAGATTGCTGCAAAGAAGGAGCTGGATGAGAGAACGGTGCGGTTACTGGACCCTACCAGTCGTCCTAGCAGCATGCAGCTCGCCGCGAACAGAGTGTCTGGTATCTCTGCCACCTCAGGGCGTTCTACAGACAAACTACTCCCGCTATCCACTAATTTGGACAAGAGGTGGTCTGAGATCTCAACGGACACCTTCGCTTCTCCGACCTCTATGTACGGCGATTTGCCGACGCGCGGTCGGCAGTCGACGTACCCTGAGCCCACCTTCTCTCCTAGTGGTCGTCCTTCTCCAATGGGTCGTGGAGGGGCGTCAACTTCTATGTACTCCACCGGTAGCTGGGAAGGCACATCAGATGCTGGCAGTTCCCGTGGTTTGTTATCATCCTCCGCACCCGATGGCTTGCTCCACTCGATCCAGTTTGACATCAGCGAGGAAGAAGCGCGGGATATCAATGTTGTTGCAGAGCATGCACGACCTGGTAAACCCAAGCTTGACATGATCCTTGCAGATGAAGTCGAGCAGTCGAAAGGGTCCGTGATGGTTGCTTGTAAGACCTACCTCCCACTGGTTTTTCTCGTGGCGCTAATTTGTTCTGCCCAGGCTGCGGTCCAACCTCACTCAATGCAATGGTGCGCAAAATCATTGCCACGCAGATTGACCCTGGGCGAGTGAGGCGAGGCGACATGCGCGGGTCGATATCACTTGTTTCTGAGGAATTTGAGTATTGACGATTCACCGTGACATTTTATTGCACTCTTCATCGACATATTTCACTGCACTTTTGACGATCCATCGTGACATTTCATTGCACTCTTCATCGAACCATATTTTTATTACCACGTATCTTACATTTTGCCACGTACATTTTGCATCTCATCCTAGCATCGTTATCTTCGCTGTCTGGAAATAGGACTACTGGACTCTTGGCCAATGTATTCTTCATTGCGTCGGTTGACGTATGTATAGTCATCAGGTTAGATACTGACATTTGTTCCAAAATTCGTCGGTTATGGCAGAAGTTCCGCCCTATACGGGTGGCTTGACGATTCCTTGGCTGATCTTGTAATAGACTGTCGACGTGTCTTCGGAGGTGATAGCCACATAAATCTCTGTGGGTAAAGGATCAAGGCTCATAAAAGCAACGCGAAGCCTGGGGATGCATTCAATACGGGCTGATACAGCAGGAGCAATATCGGACATACCACGATGTAGATATTGACTCAGATAGCGAGCAGGGTACTACAACGCATACGGATGGCCCTCGGTCCGTGTCCTGTCGTGCACATCAATGAGTTTCACGCGCTGGCGCGATAAAGTGCTTACAGGAGTTGGGCGTTGGCCTTTTATCGCAGCTCGTTTGCAAGCTGGAAGGTCGAGAACTTCGACATCGGTCCATCTTTGTGCTGAACAGTCTGGCGTCAGCATTGACGGACAATATCATAAAGGCTGCGTACCGAGAGTTAGGTCATTATATACCTGGAACAGTGCGCCTCCGGTTGCAGGATACTTCGCGAGCAGCTGCGAAAGCACCGGGTACTACATGCGGAAGGGGTAAGGATCCGGTCTTGTAGTGAACAACTTGTCACTTGCAGATGGATGATTCTGCATGAGAGCAGATTATGATCAAGGTTAGCTTGAACGTAAAAAATTACGTGGTAGTACTATGGAAAGTCTGCATCAACTTTCAAGTCATTATAAGGCACTCTTGACAACATATTCATCTTGGTAATCGCTGGCATCGTGAGGTCTCTACTCCTCGCTGTTAGCAGGCCTCTGCGCCTCGGATTCAGCACTTCAAACTGTCATCCACAACGGTTTGTATCACACAAGAAGAGCACTATGTCAGATGCTGGTAGCTCGTCCATCACGGTGCCCGAAGGGTTCACGCTCCACACGGAAAACACCTCCCACATCCTGATTTCATCGAAGGAGGAGGCATTTCTGAATCCAGTTCAGGAATTCAATCGGGATCTCAGCGTCGCGTGTATCCGAGCATGGAGCGAAGAATCAAATAGGGAGAAGGAAGCAAAGTGGAAGCAGGCTCAAGAGAGACGAGCAAAAAGGGAGGCGGAGGGAGAGTCGAAGACAGGACAGCGGAAAGATCAGAAGAAGGCAAAAAGTGAGCATCTCTCCTGAGGTATTCAAAGTCTAGTCAATGAATGATTGTCACAAGCAGACTCTATTGAGCCGAGCAATGGTCCAGAGGATGTTTCACTAGGAGATGCTCCTACTGGAAGCACATCTGAAGGCAACAAACGAGAAGTCGCGGTGGGTTGCTTCATATTGTGCAATGATAGTGCTGAAGTGTCATCTAAAGTACCGACCCCATAAGTTCGTGCTGCTGGAGGCATTGTCGGCAACTGGTCTGCGGTCTATTCGCTATGCAAAAGAGATTCCCCTTGTGAGGTTTGTATCTGGGTTTTGTGGGTGAACACACATTTCATTGCCGTTCAAGATTCGTCATTGCGAACGACCTGTCTGCATCTGCCACTGCTGCCATGAAGAGAAATGTGGAACTCAATGGTCTCGGACCTTCCGATCCAGCTGAGAGCGTGTCATCTACATCTGTAATGTCGGAGCACCAGTCACTCCCTGATCGCGGAAAGGTGAGAATTAACGAGGGTGATGCATGGTAAGTTCTTGGTTCTCGGAGCTGCGGTTTTGTCTGAGGTACATACTATGTAAGTGCACTTATGTACAACCATCGCACAGAGAAGACACGTGTCGATGTTGTCGACCTCGATCCATATGGCACTGCTGCGCCTTTCATTGATGGAGCTGTTCAATGCGTCAATGACGGAGGTAAGTCAATCTAAATGTATGATTTACGCCGGGGATTCACAGACATCTCACAGGACTCCTGTGTGTCACATGTACAGATTTGTCAGTTCTGGCGACAACAAATTACCCTGAAAAGTGGTACGTACTTGAGCCTCCAATATAACACTGACCAATGATCATTGGATGGGCTGCAAAGTTTCTCGAATTATGGTGGTATTCCTGTCAAAGCAGAATACTGCCATGAGGCAGTGTGTAGCGTCCTCATGATCAAGTTAACTCTCACTGACGTACCTGAAGGCTCTTAGACTCGTGTTAAACACATTGTCAACTTCCGCGGGCCGGTACGGAAGATATATCGAACCCCTTCTGTGCCTTTCTATCGATTTTTACGTTCGACTCTTCGTCCGTATTCACTCTGCGCCTATAGAAGCCAAAAAGGCTGCTAGGCAAGTTTCGTTATGTCATGATGTTAGCATATCATCATGCAACTTGTTTCTAGCAAAACAGCGATGTATTACATATGCCAGGGTTGCCAGTCATTCTACGAGCAGCCGTTGGGCCGGATGGTCGAAAAGGTTCATGAACGCTCCGGCAACGTAAACCTCATGTTCAAGACTCAGTCAGGCCCCCCTGTCCCACAAAAATGCACCGAGTGTGGTTCCGTGCTGCATGTGAGTAGATTTGACTCGGATCAAGGGTCGGGCTCATGTCATTGCAGGTCGCAGGCCCGATGTGGTCCGGTCCGTTACACAATAATGGGTTCGTTTCAAAAGTGCTCGAGCACTTGGAGGGAAACCAAGATAAATATGGTACCGCAGTCCGCATGAGAGGCATGCTGACAGTGGCCAATGAGGTACAATCGAAACTATATCTGTATCACAAACAACTCATCTCCGACCTTATAGGAGCTGCACGTCCCGTTCTACTTTACTCCATCCCGAATAGCTGGCTTCTTCCACTCGGTTTGTCCCCCTTTGGATGATGTGGCGTATGGCGTTATCTTTGAGATGAACTATCTTGCGCTGAAGCTTATTTTAGGTCTGCTCTTCTGAATGCCGGTCATACTGTATCCCGTTCACATGCTTTAGCTGGCTCATTGAAGACCGGCGCAACACGGCAAGATGTGCATGATATTTTCAGGTCTTGGGTGAAGAAACATCCCGTGAGAATGGACAAGGTTTCTGAGACCTCTCTCGCAAGGCAATTACTCGCAAAGGAAGCAAGGCAAGTGTTGTCTAAAGCACATATCCTCCCAAGTTGATCACAATCCGCAGGACGGAGGCCAATTTCACCAGACACGCTCGATCAGTAACGCAAGCATCAAAAATAAAGCTCGTTCGCTATCAGCAGAACCCAGCGCCCAACTGGGGGCCCGGAACGAAAGCAGACTCCGGAACGAAGCGCAAGCGCGAAGAGGGAGATGAATAGCGCGGATAAATAACGTGGATAAATAACGTGGATAAATCTAGCGTGTACCTCATCGGTACAGCAAATATGCATTGAATCAAGGTACATGTGTGCGTGTGTATGGTAATGCCAATAACGTTAAGTAAAAATCCGAAATAGAGAGAGTGGGGTATCTATGCCGAGATCTCGATAGTTGGAATAGACTTGAGCGCCGCATTCTTGCTCGAAAATCCTGTTTGCTTCTTGACAGCAAGCCAAGAGTGCTGAAGCAGCCCACCAGCGCTTGGACGAGCTGAATGATTGAGATCAAACGTCTTCGTAAGAAAGTCCTGGGCTTCTGAAGAAATATCTGATGGTATAGCAGGTTTCGCGGACTGACCGATCTGTACGAACGTACGTCCGTGAGAGCACGGCCAACAAAAAAGGAACCACCGACCTTGAAAATCGCCTGCATCTGGGTAAGTTGTGCCCACGGGTGTTCACCTGTCAACATCTCGACAACCAAGCATCCCACACTCCATATATCAGCAGCCGATGTATGCGCGGTCTGTTTCACAACCTCCGGTGCCATCCAGAACACTGACCCTTGCAATGACGGCCGGTTCATTCTTTTTCCTGTGAGAAGGTCTGACAAACACAAACACCGCACGCATATCAATGTAAAGGCCGCAACGTCATGATAAAATAACTCACTGCCGTCAACTTTCTTCGAGATGCCAAAGTCTGAGATTTTAATGCCACCTTTGTTGTCAACGAGAATGTTTGCACCCTTGATATCGCGATGTATAATGTCTCGTTCGTGGAGATAATTAAGGCCCTGCAAGATTTGTCTTACAAAGTTCTTGACGAGAGGTTCCTCGAATGCGCCGTAGCTACGCAACAGTGCAGTGACGGAACCTCCAGGGACATATTCCAGAAAGATGTTGAGAAAATCGTCGTCGACCGAGGAATCTGTTATTTTTCCGTGGGTGAGTTTTTGATGACAGGTTACAAATAGCGCGGAATGGCGGAGCGGACTTACAGAGGTATTGGACGATATTTGGGTGCGACAGATCTTTGAGAAGGTCGATCTCTCGCTCCAAAGCACTGAGCATGTTCTTCTTGCGCTCCTCATTTGGAGCTGACCCTCTTGGTAGCTCAACTTGCTTCACCGCCATCAGAAGACCGTTTACAGCATCCATGCCCAGATAGACTTTTCCAAATGACCCAGCGCCGATAAGTGCGCCCTTAATCCACTTGCCTGAAATAATTTAAGTTAATGCGCATACATTTGAGATTGTTTTTTTTGACTTACCACCGCTGGAATTCATCGCCTGACCAGTCTCGTCTTCCTCTTCGATATCCTCGCTCTCATCTTCATCTTCATCATCGTCATCCTCGAGCACGGCATCACCCTCCGAAAAACTAATAACATCATCGATATCGGGCTCCACCTTCGTCCAGTCTTCAGCACCCTCAACGCCCATGTCAACCGCCATACTCTGTCTTCGATTCTCCACTTCAGCAGTGATCTCATCCACAGTCAATAAACTGGCAGTATCCGACCGATCGCGCTTGCTCCTCAACTCAGTCATGAAACTCATTCGTTTAGACGCATTCGAGTTCGACCTCGGGCGGAGAGGACCAGTAAGGTCTTCCATGGACTCCGAAAGCGATATCGAAGGGAACGTCACAGGAGGAAGCAATTGAGGTTTCGAATCGTACGAAGAGAGCTTCTCAACGTCATCTCCAGTCAAGATCACCGATCGTCCGTCTTCGGTGGATATCGACACTCGTGGAGGGTCCTCACCAATCGAAGGTGCTGCCAGAGACCGTGTGTCTGGTATCGTCGAACTAGTAGAAATGGTAGAGTTCCGTTTGGAAGACAGTGTTCGTGAGGGTGACATCGAGCGCTGTGCCGATCCTGAACTGCTCGTGCTGAATCGCGAAGGAAGGGGTGGAGTGAGGGATACCGTACTGTGCCTCTTCTCCCCACTTACGCTCGAAGCCCGAAGCATCATGCTATGCCGTGCGTTTCGCAACATTTTCCTATCTGTGAACGGGAAGTATTCTGTCAAGTGCGTCGTGATCAGCTCGCTCGGCGGACGCTGGCCGAAGAAGTTGCGCAGCTTTGAAGGTTTCTTGGCGGAATTTACAGATGGGAGCGGGTGTTTCGGCTGGCCTTGCGTAGGCGATGCGCTAGGATCGAGAGCTTTTTCCGGGTCGCGCACACCAAGGCCGCTGAGGACGCTGATCGTACTTGCCCGTTTGATCGCGCGTGCTTTCTGACCCTGCGAATCATCGATACTTAGAATCATGTCAGCATCAAGCTCATGGTCGGATTCAGAAGGCCTTGGTTGAATGCCGGGGGAAGTAGGACTGATGTTCCGGGGAGGGTTTTCTCCGAATATGCGCTGGAGATCTTTAGAACGTTTTGTGCGTCCGCTTTTGCGGAGTGTTAGGCCGCGTTCTTTGACTGGGTCATCTGAGGAGCTGTGGCATACTGCTAGTAGTTCTGCTTCTGAGAGTGGTTTCCCTTGGATATAGATGTTAGATTTGAAAGAAATATAAGAGACGGAGGAATCAAACCTGAGTCGTTGGTCTCGTCCCAGTCGAGATATACGGACCATCCGTCTACGCTTAGTCCACCGTCATCTGTCTCGACGCGGCTCATGACGTCGTTCCTCCGCGAAGAGCCCACCTTGTCAGCTTTCTTGAGTACCTTCTCCATGACCTCAATACCGCCCGCACAGTCAGCGACGTCAACGGTATAATACCGCTGTTCTTCTGGCATGGAAAATCTAACCAGTTTACGACGGAGGGTATCCAATGCGGTATTCGGAGCGGGAGGGTTGAACGGACCACGTCCGACTGCAAATGCTGGGGGTGACGACGATCCTGACGATGAAGCTGAGGCTTGCCCCTGGAATGACTCGACGATGGGGGAAAGCGCAAGCCCGTTCTGAGCAGGGGCCTGCAAGGATGCAGGCGCTTGCACAGATGCATACGGATGAGCACTAGTTCCAGTCGTCGACGGCCTAGGAGGAAGTTTCGAGTTGGTGGGCGTAGGCGCAAGAGGAGAGGGGACGCCATTAAAGGATATGTTCCTGTTATGGGCAACGTTGGCGGAACGTTGTGATGATCGCGACCCCAGAGGAGACGGTGATTGAGTGGAAGGTTTGATTGGGGATGGGCCTGAACGGGGATCTGGGGGTAAGCCAAAAGACCTGCTGTTGGACTGAGTTGGGGTTGTGAGCATGTTGGAGGGAGTGGGGGTGGGGGCTGGTGGGAGGGGTGAGTTGGCGTAGTTGGTCGCGTCTGTTTGGTTTGGGGCGCGCGTACGTGGGCCTGCGACGGTGCGTGAGCTTCCGCGTGGGGGCTGAGGTGGTTGTCCCCTTGGTGCGGGAGGAAGGGGTGGCAAGGAAGGGCGAGGAGTGTAGCTGTTTGGTGTTGTGGACTGGGGGGGCGGGCCGATTTGGGGGAGTGGGCGAATGGTGGGAGGGTTGCGTATGGAGTCACCCGACTGAGGTTCTCGAATGATGCGGGGAAGATCAGGACGTCCTGAGCTGGGAGACAGGACCAGTGGAGCAGGTCTGTTGCTATCGAGACGCTTGTGGGTGCGAGATGAGGGTGAGGAATCTCTGGAACTGTACACTTCTCGTGAGCTTGTACGTGAATGTGAGTGATCTGGGCCATTTGTTCTGGGAGGGTCTCTTGGAGATTCGAGGTGATCAATGGAACCCATGAAAGCCCTCGCGTGGGCGATGGCCGAGACGGAAGGAAGTGGATTCCGTGGTGAACATTTTGATCTCAAATGCTTGACAGCATTCACGATGCGAAGCCTATCACCGATACTTGCGATGCCCATCTCTTTGAGAGTATCCTGGTCTAGTTCTAATAGGATATCACCACGAATATCATTATTTTTGAAGGTGCCTGTATGTGCGCCACACTTTGTATCTGCGAGCCATCGTGCGACATGGGCGTCATTCCAGGTGCGCAAGAAATCTGAAAAGGTGGTGGCTGGTGGCGGGTCAAGAATGCAACTGGAGCCGATAGTTGTCATTGTAGTTACTGGGAGTGAGGTTAGGTTGATGAAAGAACGGGAGTGATTGGTCGGGGAAGAAGAAGACTTTGAATGGATAATGTCCAGTGTAGGCAGGTTGCTGGCTGTAATGGCAGCCATCAGTGATGAGTGATGCTATTTCAAGGTAGATAAGGATAAGAAACGAATTGACCGGGGATTAAGGCTGGGCGGGAGGAAGAGCTGGCCAGTCAGGCAGTGAGCCAGGCAGTGAGGAGGTCGTCGTCTACAGTGGTACAGCCCGTATTGTGGCTGTGCAATCGCGGTTATATTGTAAGACAGACTTCACACAGAACGATGCAACCGGTAGCAAACAACGGGAACGGAAAGAACCTGTCAATGTTCGTACCTGTTCTCACAGGGCCATCTGTCGCATTACTAATATGGGAATTAAGTGCGTGTCCGACGGCGTACTCCCGGCCGCTTCGAATCGTGCTTATTCGTATAACGTCTTTTTCCCTTCCTTCACCCCCAATTCCACCCCCCCAAATTCTATATCATCCCTCTCTCATATATTAATATTTGCCACCTACCTCTCTCTCTCCCCCTCCCCCCGCCAAGATGCGGTTTCTAGCCGCCCTTGCTACCTCATTATCTTTTTCTTTCCTAGCATCAGCTTCCCCTTATCGTCCAGACCTCACAAGCTACAATCTCAATGTAAACCAGTCCGCCCAGTACCCTACAGATTATTATACTACAAGGTCAGACACAACCTACACGCCCTCTCCCCAGAATTGGCGCGCAATCCCATTCTACACCGTCCTCCTCGACAAGTTCGCAGATGGTGACCCTTCAAATAATCAGTATTTTGCTTCTCACTACGAATGGGATTGGAGAGAAACCCAGTTACGTTTCGGTGGTGACCTCAAGGGTCTGGCAACCAAATTGGACTACATCCAAGGTATGGGCATGAAGGGTGTATATCTATCAGGTACAATATTCTTGAACATGATATGGCAAGCCGATAGTATGTCATTCCTTCACTACAATCTTTTTTTTTACCTCACTTCCTCTAGGTTATTCTCCTCTCGACTTCTCCGTCTTGGACCCTCATTGGGGTACTATTGATGATTGGGTAAACTTCATCGACACTGTACACGCACGCGGCATGTATGTCATGTTGGATTTCACCGTCGGAACTTTATCCGACCTTCTCGGCTTTCAAGGGTATGTTTAACCCATCAACACAGTACACCCACTCACACACAACGTTACCCAGATATCTCAATGTCAGCGCACCATTCTCTCTTAATGAGTATCCTGCCTTGTACAAAAATCCAAACTACCTCCCGTGGGGATTCGAGAAGTATGCCGATTTTTCCGTAAGTAGTCATTTCTCTGTGCCTCATCCCCGAAGCCGGCTCAATTAAGATCCCCTATAGGTCATCAATCAGCTTAACCAATCTTGTCAGCTTCCCGTCTTTTGGCAAGATGATGGAACAATTCAGCCTGTAACCGGCTATGATGGCTGTTACGAGTCCGACTTTGATCAATATGGTGACATGGAAGCCTTTGGTGTTCACCCGGACTGGCAGCGTCAGCTTTCCAAATTTGCCTCCGTACAGGACCGTCTTCGTGAATGGAAGCCTACCGTCATGGACAAACTCACTGTCTTTGCCTGCATGACCATCACAGCCCTTGATATTGATGCCATTCGTGTCGACAAGTCCACGCAGGTGTCC
>QFEN01000653.1:106225-116462 GCA_003316125.1 Auricularia polytricha
GTTGAATGGTCTTGATGGCTACGCGTTCCATTATTCAATCTATCGCTCCCTCACCCGTTTCCTCGGAATGGACGGAAACTTGGCGGTGGCGTACGATCTGGACTCCAACTTTGTCACCGCTTGGAATCAGATGTTCGTGAACAACGACTTCTTGAATGCAAACAACGGCCTCTTTGATCCGAAACATTTATTCGGAACGAGCAATTTCGATGTTTTTCGTTGGCCCAGTTTGGCGAATGGCACTTTGAGATCCGCATTGGCCTCTTATATCACGTACCTGGTCATGCCAGGGGTTCCATTGGTACCAACTCTATTTGAACGTTTGTTATTGCAGTGCTTACCTTTTACAGGTCTACTATGGCGAGGAGCAGAATTTCTATCTGTACGACTCCACTGCTTCAAACTATCTCTTCGGGTGAGTCACTAACGCCTTGAAGTCATTGTTTTCTCACACTCCTCCTCAGTCGTCAGGCTATGATGAGCAACAAAGCTTGGCAGCATCACGGATGCTACAAACTTGGCTCCGCCCAGTACTTCAACATGCCCCTGGAGTCCGCCCTAACGGGGTGTATCGATGATTGGAACTCGCTCGATCATTTTGATCCCTCAATGGACATGCGCCGCCTCCTAAAACACTTTATGTACCTGCGGAGCACCTACAACGCCCTACAAGACGGTTTTGATCTCGTACAGAGGGGAAACTGGACCTTCTTTGTCGAATTCCCAGGTTCAAACGATACCGCATCGGAAATGGGCCTCTGGTCGGTGTCCCGTGCGGGGATTACGGGCGTGCAGAACCTGACAGGGCAGCACACCGACCAGGTCTGGCTGTTGTTCTCCAACCAGAACGACTCGCAGACGTTTTCGTATGATTGCAGCGGTTCATCGTGGATATCGTCGCCGTATCAGGGTGGGACGACGGTGAGGAACTTGCTTGCTCCGTATGAAAACTATACGCTCGTGGACTCAGGGTCGTCGTATTTTAATAATGGATTGGCACCGTGGTATGGGTGTCTTCAGACTGTGGACATGAATACATTCGGCATCAAGGCCTTGGTCCCTATTGCCGAGTGGCTCCCCGCTCCCCCTATGCTCACAAGGTTCCTGCCTGGGCATGACGCACGCATTGAAGTCACTCCGGGCGATCCAAACGCCACGGTGGTAAACCTATGGCTAGAATTCAATACGGCAATGTCGTGTAATAACGTCACGGAGAGTTTGTCGTTCAACATGTCGTCTTCTGGCATTGGTGGGCAGCCTACTCTCGACCTGACTACGGTGGTGTGCGCCACGGTCACGAATCCTGTCATGTCGCCCATTGTGGGAACTCCATACTCGCAGTGGTCGTGGTCTGGTACTCTGATCAACGTTTCGGATGGAATTTTGGAGATCATCCTTAATAATCCAGCATCGTTCGATGGGACGGTGTCCACTGGGGTATGTCTATTTCTTTTCTGTGTTTTGTTGTGTTTTGCTCATGTTTTTGCAGAGCATCGATCGTCTCCTGCTGCGGAAGGGCCAAGCCAGCAACATTATGGTGTTCCCCGACTCCGATTACGATAACGCAGCATTCGGATACACTGACGGTCAGTATACGTTCACGCACCATGCCTATGGGGCGGACATGTACAGGTACTCGGGCAACTATGGACAGAGTTGGACAAATTGGACGAGCTGGGAGAATGTTACGACCATAGACCCTGCCATCGTCAGCAATTCTGATACTTTCTGGTCGGGCCAACATATCATGATGCAGTGTGAGTGTTTTTAGTACTACTGTTTTTTTTCTGTTGTTGACATTGCTGTAGATTGGAGTAGCGTCGCAACCACTTCCAGCGTCGTCGTGCATGCGGATCTGAACTACAAGCAGCAGCGCCGTGTTCCTCAGTTCCTCGCTCGGGGTCCTTTCAACGACTGGGGCTATGATCAGGGTATCTCCAACACGATGAACCAAATCGGCGATGGTGTTTGGGAGCTCGAAATCATGGCTGCATGGCCAACCTACGTGCAGCTCAATGTGTTTGGGTACGATGACTACTACTACGGTGACACGGACGCAGACGGCGTTATGGATCGTCTACCACCAAATAGCATTGCGCCCAATTATCTGAACATGTCAGCACCACCTTATCCTGCGCTCGCGTGGGCACTAGTCGTTAATGATGCTACCATGGCATGGACTCTTGAGCCTCGTGGTCAGGCTTCCGTCGGCGCCATTATGTTCGGACTTCTCTGTGCTATCTCCCTCATTTCCGGAATTCTCGCAGTCATCATTTTCATGTACTCCTTCTACGGTATCCGCCACAACCGGTATGGTGTACAGACGAACTCGGGCGCAAGCAAGTATTTCCCTATCATCGGATCGCTCGGCAACAAGTCGACTGCGGACTTCAAGGAGAGCGCGACTCCCATCACGGAAAAGTTCTTCGGGAGCAAGCCCAATGCGGAGATCATAGGATGGCCAGAGGATAAGAACAAGCGGCGCAAGGTCCTCATCGCGACGCTCGAGTATGAGATTATTGACTGGAAGCTCAAAGTCAAGATCGGAGGCCTTGGTGTGATGTCGTCGCTCATGGGGAAAGCCATGACGGACGTTGACATGATCTGGGTCATTCCAAAAGTCAAGGACCTTGATTACCCCGCTGGTGAACCTGCAGAGCCTATCGAGGTAGTCATCTTCAACGAGCCCTACCTCATCGAAGTGGAGACGCACGTGTTGGACAACATCACCTATGTTATCCTCGACAGCCCCGTTTTCCGCGCACAGACCAAGTCAGACCCCTACCCAGCCCGCATGGACGATCTCAGTTCCGCCATCTTCTACTCTACATGGAACCAAGCCATCGCAACCACCATCCGCCGATTCCCCGTCATCGACATATACCACGTCAACGATTACCACGGCGCGCTCGCTCCGATATACCTCCTGCCCAAAGTAATACCCGTCTGTCTTTCGCTGCACAATGCCGAGTTCCAGGGTCTGTGGCCGCTTCGAACAAAGGAAGAAATGAAAGAAGTCTGCTCCGCGTTCAACATCAGCAAAGAGCACTGCACGAAATACGTCCAGTTCGGAAACACGTTCAACCTGCTTCACGCCGCTGCATCGTTCATTAGTGTTCATCAGAAGAGCATCGGTGTCGCTGGTGTGTCGGACAAGTATGGGAAGCGAAGTTGGGCACGTTACCCTGCTCTGTGGACCCTCAAACACGTCGATTCGCTGCCTAATCCTGATCCCACGGATATTGCGGCTTTGGACGAGAATCCTGTGGCTATTCGTGATATTCAGATTGATGAGGCTGCTGAGGCGCAACGTCCGGAGATGAAGAGGCAGGCTCAGGAATGGGCAGGCATCAAGCAGGATCCCGACTCTGATTTGTTTGTGTTCGTTGGTCGCTGGTCCAAGCAGAAAGGTGTCGACCTTATCGCGGATATTATGCCATCGCTGTGAGTGTGTTTGCTGATGTAGTGGTACTCGCTTCTGACAAGACCCCTCACAGCCTGGAAAAACGCCCGTCTATTCAATTGGTTTGCGTCGGACCTGTCATCGATCTTTATGGTCGGTTCGCTGCGGAGAAACTTGCTCGGTTGATGGAGATGTACCCCGATCGCGTTTTCTCAAAACCGGAGTTCACTGCTCTTCCGCCTTATCTGTTTAGTGGCGCTGATTTCGCTTTGATTCCTTCTCGCGATGAACCGTTTGGATTGGTCGCTGTCGAATTCGGTAGGAAAGGTGCACTTGGTGTTGGTAGTCGACTTGGTGGTCTTGGGTTGATGCCTGGATGGGTGAGTGCCTAGCGTCGTCCTCTTTGAGCGGAATCTGACGTGCTTCTGCTCGTAGTGGTTCCCTGTGGAATCTACCTCGACGGCCCATATGCTGTCGCAGCTCTCGAAGACGATCAAATTGGCGTTGAAATCCACAGAGGAAGAAAGAGCCATCCTTCGTGCTCGGTCAGCCGTCCAGCGTTTCCCGGTCGTCGAATGGCGTCAGCGGATGGAGGACATGCACCGAAGGAGTATCAACACGAGCCGAAAGCTAGCTAGTTCAAACGCTTGGCGAGAGTCGGACTGTGGCACTGAACCTTCTCAGGCGATGGCGGAAGTGGAAGATTGGAACCCTGTAAATCAAGGACTACCTGTTCAACCCGACTGGGACGCCCAGAGTGCCACGTCATCCCCGAGAATGATACCTGGTTCTCCTGGACAGTGGAGCCAGGTCTCGACGCCCAACGATGAGAGCTTCCTGACAGCGCCACCTCGTTTCGGCGTCAACCGCGACTCGTCGTACACATCGGATACTTCTGACGAGGAACATTCACGGCATAGTTTCACGACTAGCAGTCGGCCTGGGTACAGTGACTTCTTGGAGAAAGCGAACAGGACGATTGCACAAGATCATCGGCATGCTCCAGATCCTTTCCTGAATGTGACGCCGCCTACAAGACCGTTTGGGTCGCACTCTCGAGTGGCCTCGATGGAGTCCATCGGCAGCATCGTCGAAGAAAAATCCAACTCGCCGTTAAACAAGGCTATTGCGACTGTGCGTATCTCGGGAATTTTGGTGGATGCTGCCAACTGACTCACATCCCTTTAGTTCACGGATTCCGATGGTGGCGTTGCCTCAGAGTTTGTGCAAAAGCTTCAAGCGTTGAACTCGGACAACTCCAAGGGCGAACTCTCTATCGAGAAGTACCTTGTCAAGTCTGAGGAGGCCTTCTTCGAACGTGTGAGACGAGACAAGCTGTCCAGTGCAGCCAGTTACATTTCCTCCCACCGAGAGTCTATCTGGAGCATGCCTGGCACTCTCACAATCAACGAGCAGCACTCCCGTCCGACATGTAAGTGTACTTTTCTTGTGGACGTGCATCGTTACTAACGCTACGCATACAGCCCCCAGAACACCTAGCTCTCACCCATTCAATCCAGAACAGGAATTTGACGGCAACCTTGTGATCATGAACAGAGTCCAAATTGCCATGGCTCGACAACTTAGAGGTTGGCCGTTGTATACTATTATCATTGCTCTCGGCCAGGTAAGACCTTTGATTTTTTATTCTCATCCGTTAGCTTACATTTATTCTCAAGATGCTTGCTGCAAACAGCTACCAAATGACTTTGCTCACTGGTCAAAACTACCAGAACAACCTCCAGCTATATGTTCTCAGCGCTGTATTCTTAGCTTCCTCTTTCGTTTGGTATACGATGTTCCGCTTGAAGCCTTCTGTCTACGTTCTTTCCGCTCCCTGGCTCTTCTATGGGATAGCATTCTTTTTGATTGGCCTTCCCTCGGTGTCACCGAAGCTTCAAGTGACTCATACCATCTTATCGGACCTTGCTACTTGGTCATATGCTGTCGCCTCTGCTGCTGCTTTCATTTTCTTCGGATTGAACTTTGGAGAGGAAGCGGTTCGTCATTTCTTGATGCCTCCTGTATGCAGCTGATTGTTGTTCTCTAGGGTGCCGCTACTGAAGTCTGGACGCTGCGCGCTTGCATTGTACAAGGTTCTCAACAGATCTGGGTGGCTGCCCTGTGGTACTGGGGTAGTACACTGAACTCCGTGAATCCTGGAAGTCTTACGCCTTGGTGGATTGTTTTTATCTTGTGGCCGCTCTCTATCATGTCGTTTGGGTTTGCATACTTGATGTTGTACGGACTGCCAGGTAAGTCCTATCTGAGCTCTCACATGGGATAATACCAACTACGAGACAGAGTACTACCGACAAACTCCTCCGAAAGTTCCCAACTTCTTCAGGACTCTCTTCCGAAGGAAACTAGTTCTTTGGTAGGCTTTTCGTGCTCGCGGCAAAGTTGACGATGCTGATACTCCACGCAAGGTTCCTCGCATCTGAAATCTTACGTGATTATTGGCTCAGCGGGGTACGTTAGGTCCGGTGCTCTGATATCTTTAGTTCTAACATTACTGCAGCCCTACGGTCGTAACTGGGGTTTCCTGTGGAGTGTTCCGATCCCCAAGTGGGCGATTATGCTTCAGATCATCTTCTTCTTCGTCGGTGTCTGGGCTCTCATGCTCTATATCCTCACATCCTTGAGTAAGACGCATACTTGGTTGTTGCCCGTGTTCGCTGTCGGCCTCGGTGCTCCAAGATGGTGTCAGGTATGATCTCGTCATGTTGCGCCAATCTTCAGCCCATCTAACATGTGTTGCAGACGTTGTGGGGCACTTCATCTCTTGCACTCTATATCCCGTGGGCTGGCTCAGGGGGACCGTACCTCGGTCTTTCTCTGTGGCTTTGGCTCGGCGTTTTGGACGCTATACAAGGTGTCGGTTTGGGAATGATTCTCCTGCAGACATTGTCAAGATTACACGTCTGCGCAACGCTCGCTTTTGCTCAGGTCATTGGGTCTATCTGTGTCATGGCGGCCCGCGCAACTGCACCAAATCGTATCGGTCCAGGGAGCGTGTTCCCTGATGTCGGAACGTGGGACTTCTCACAAGGTCTCAGTGGCAGCCCGATGGCCTCCGCTCCATTCTGGGTGGCGTTGATCTGCCAGATCGTCATTGTACTAGGTTACTTCTGGTTCTACCGCAAAGAACAACTAGGTAAGTCATCATGCATCTTGGCTTTGGAGACGCTTGATTTGGCTAATGACTCCTTCCTCAGCTCGACCATAATTATGCTATTTGCTGTCATCAATCATGCACATACTAGAACCATCACTCCATTCCAAGGACTTGCTTGTTTTCATGGACACTTTCATTCACTCGGGTTATTATCTCTGTTGGATCATAGGTGCCATCAAATTTCTGGACTCTGTATTCGTACACATCACGCTCTTTTAAATTGTTGACACTTGGTCGAACAAAATCGTGTTACTCTAACTCCGGTGCCTCATACAAGCGCACATACGACAACATACTTCCGAATATCTTATATAGATCTGTGTTTTGGTGTTGTTAGAATTGCTGTTTATTTGCCTCACTCCAATATCACTGTGACTTATAACTTGCACAAGCTCAGACTCTGAAGATCTGCGTCATGGGTTTTGGACAAGTTCCGGATGCTCAAAGGTCAATTGATTGAAGAGTAACTATGGGGTGGCTGATAAACGAAATTTCGCCCCGATGCGAGGAACAGTACTGTGGAGGTATCTCTAATAACAAAAAGGTACACGATATTGTAGCGATACACGGTGAAATATACAGAAAGATTACTTGGAGCCAGCAGAGAATTCTAGAACGATGGTCAACATCGTCATTTATGACTTGAATGAGATGGTGCTTACTGGTGACAGACTTGGTACCTTCGGAAATGGCATGCTTTGCAAGTTCTCCTGGCAGAATAAGGCGAACTGACGTTTGAATCTCACGCGATGAGATCGTCGACTTCTTGGAGTAAGCCGCAAGCTCTGAGGTACAATATAAGTATCTGTTATACGACCAGTGATGGGAGCGTACTGGATGCCTCGGTAGCAATACGCTCAAAGATATCATTGACAAACGAGTTCAAGATGGCCATGGCCTTGTTTGAGATACCGGTATCTGGGTGGACCTGCTTAAGGACTTCACAATAAATCAGTCACCCCATAAATTGCCACCATGACCTATGAGCGTACCCTTGTATATGTACGAGCTGTACGTCTCCTTGCGAACCTTTCGGCGCTTCTTCTTCTCACCCTCAACGGGAGCCTGTGGTTTAGCAGCGGTTTTCTTCGCTGCCTTTGCTCCAGAGTCAGTTTTAGCTGGTGCCTTGGAGGCGGTGGAGGCAGGAGCCTTGCCAGCGGTAGATGCGGGCTGAAATTGGTCCTTGAATCAACACATAAGAACTATTTGAATCATAAATCAACTCACTTTAGGTGCCATTGCTTAAATTTACAAGATGTACAGGTATGTGACTATCAAGATGAGTTAGTTTGCATTTACAATGCGATATCGCAAGCATATACACACCAGATATGTGGTCTGTACAAGTGGCGGTAGTGGGTGGTGGTTAAGGGAAGAGTGTTGAGGGGACGCGACGTTTGTGTGCTGAGCCTTATGAAGGGTTGAATTCAAGGTCCGATCCCGTGAAAGGCACCACGTGATTCAACGACCGCGCTTGTCACGCGTCGAGGCACGCACTGTCACACCCCACACCCGAGTCACTCCATCACCGCTGACCGCTGAGCTGTCTTTTGTACGCGAATGGTAAGTTAGATATTGCAAAGGTCAAAAATTCCATGCATCATCGTACTTACAAGCATCCTAGGCGGCCGAGGTTCAAATTTTACGTCAAGGAGACCTGTACTATGCTGATGGCAGTGTAGTCCTCTTAGCCGCCCATGCTGATAAAACCCATGCCTTTCGAGTTCACAAATCCGTGCTCGGATCACACTCTAAAGTGTTTGCGGATATGTTTGCGCTACCCTCTGCCGCAAATCATGAAATGTACGATGGTGTAGACTCGGTAGACATGCCGGATGATGCAAAAGACCTTGAAGACCTCCTTCGAGCACTGTACTATCCGGGGTAAGCACTGTGCTTGTATGAGCCCTGGCTCTCAAGCAAAATGCTTTTAGCACCATACTATCCATGTTGGAGAATCGAAACCCTCTTGCTACAATCAAGTACAAGGGGATTCTTCTGCTATCGCAGAAATATTTCGTGCGCGTCCTGCAGAAGCTGCTCAGGGCTCGCTTCCGTGCAGACTGGCCATCCACTCTCCAGGAATGGGACAGGCTCATGGAGCATTATGCCGGTCTTTCTACATCCGCAGAACCGCAACATGATGCGGCTAGCCAGTTCATCGATAATCGTATGCTGGAACCCGCTTCTGCCATACGCCTGGCTCGGGAGGCCAATATTCCAGAAATTTTGCCATCCGCGTTTTATATGCTATCTACAATCAGTCCTTTCATGGACTTTGATGCCCTCCGCAGCCCGTCTCCCCCGACGCTCTCTGATTCTGAAGGGATTGCCCTTTTGTGGCAGCCTGGAGAACGCACCGCACGATGGGGGCTCTTAACACCCGCTGATTGGCTCTGCCTGTCGCGAGGCAAACATTATCTGATGGACTTCGCTCGACTATTCGAGCAGCAGGCTGGCCAGTGCATATGTGACTCGCAGATTTGTATTCAACAAAACAACAAGAAAAAATTGTTGAATGGGCCCCCTCAAGATCTCCTACGTGTTCTGAAGGAAGTCAGCTCGCAGCAGGCGCCTCCTCAGTATCCTTGCTACAATTCCCTGCAGGCGCTGGCGTCCCGCAGCTTGGAAGCACGGTCTATTTTGTGGGAGAACCTGTGTTACTACTTCAATTTACCGGACATAGACGACGATCAGAATGACGGTGACTCTGATGACGTTGCACTTGTGGAGGGTCAATTTATGGATGGATGAGGGGTAGATTAGAGCACTTACAATTCCTTTTTTTTTGTCCACCGTGCACTACATACGAGACTCGAGTTCAAACGCCAATTTGAGGAACACTGTCTGGCAAGATCAATGGGGATAGATCAGGACAGATCGTGTTGATGACTTGCTAACTATTTCGCTAGGCTATCAGAGAAGATTAAATAGTCGATCGATCGCCAAATTCAAGAATACAACTGGATTTGGGAACGTTGTGAATTGACATCAAAAGTCAACTTGACCCGAGACTGAAGTATCAACAAAATTGCTAACAAAGAATTAAGTAGTCAGTATTACATAGGGGTGAAGTCCAATGTACAAGAACGGCATCGTTGAAACGACAATCATATCTCGGTCGCTCGGATTTTCCCTTGGACGTCTCGCACAACGAACTCAGGTGCATAATGAGGATACGGGGATAAAAAGGTGCCAAGTCCGTGAAGGACGTCTACCTGGAACTCTTCGAAGGGAACCTGCTCGCCATCGACCACGAGCGTGCCCTTGGAGGCGAGTGGCCGTGCGCGGTAAGCGGACGCTTTGAAGTATCGGTTCTGTCACACCTGGTGAGTCGTACGCACGAACGAAGACCTGAGGACTTTACCGTGTTTATCCAGTATGTCCGACCTTCTTCGGCACCATCCATGGCCCGCAAGAGATTCCTCCGACTGGTCTTTGAACAGGATGTTAGATGCGTCAAACGAACGAATCATGTACTACTTACTATTTCTTGTATGGAAATGTCAATAAGTCCGTCGTCAGCTAAAGAGACAGGGAACTGCATCAAAGCCCTAGTCGGGATCATGAGCTAGTTGGTCCCTTCATGCAGTATACCGCTACTTACCGACTAACGAATGGCCCTTGGCCAGCGTACATCCAGAGGATAGGTCTTT
>QFEN01000657.1:2239-13854 GCA_003316125.1 Auricularia polytricha
TCCTCATTTCGTTGTCTGCCGCAATCTTGGTCGACAGGAGGTTGATATGACTGGAGGGATGGAGTTGGAGGAAGAGCAGGGGCTGCCACTGCATTGTAAGGACAACTAGGGTGACTCTATCAGGTGCAGGATCATCATCTGTAAGGGGATGGAATGGGACCACCATATAGGAGTCCGACCAGGACACAAATAACGCGGTATAAATAAGTTTGTTGTATGCCCCAGTGTAGTCTGGTTCATTGTTTATGTCAACCGGGGCATATGTGAATGAATTAAGCACACCCTGAGGCAACATTATAGCAGATGAACGTGTAAATTAGTTCTGGCTTGGATTTTATGTGTGAGATCAGAGGGGCGTTTACGATTATGTAATCTCCGATAAACGCTTGGTCATGGCAAGGGGTAAAACGGTCGCCCCTTGCCAAGGAAAATTGGTCATGGCAATAGGGGACCGTTCTGACGAAGCTGCCCAGGAAGGGGTTGCTATTCGGAAGCTGTCACTGCCAGTGAACAGTTTCGCCAGTCCAACGACAGCAATCCAGGGAACGCGTACGTCCATCGAGGACTCGGAGTGATGCAAAAATTGACGGGTCTCGTCCTCCGATAATTGTGGTTCGAGGGTTTAGATGATCAGTGAGCGAATAGATGAAAACAGAGCGCGTACGGGACTTTCTATAAGTTCTATAACGCTAGGTCGATCGATGAAGTACTTCTGAGTTTGTTCTGAGTACTAGCTCAGGTTCAGTTGAACGATTTAGTGGATCATACCTCATATACAAATACTAGTATATGGCGGTCGAAATATTTCAATCCTCGAAATCAAGGATTTGAGTGCAACTGATAAATAGTCATTCCGGACCCCGACTTTCTCTTTTTCTACCCACCGGAACTTCTGACGGTAACTTTGACAATTCCTGAAACATGAGCATATCCTGAACTCAGGTCTGTGATGCTGCTCCTGTGATACAGCGGCCGGGCGCTGAGGAAGGTTTGTTTCTAAGGAGTTCGAGATGCCTGTTGACGTTGTTCCACAACCGTACGCCGCCGCTTCCACACATAACTTGGTCGACAGCAGGAAGCACGGAGAAGATTATGCGAGCAACAGCTTCAGCATCCGTGTCCATGGGCTCGTATGGGCCCACAGTCAAATTTTGTAGGGAGGTATTTTGAAATAACTCGGCTTCAGGACCAATATCAATATTCTGAGTGTCGACCGATACTTGCAGGTATTGCAAGTGCGGACATAGACGGAGCGCCGCGATCAACCCACGGAATGTAACGGTAGGTGGAAAAAGATGCCAGTCATCTAATGACAGGGAGCGAATATGCGGCCAACTTGTCATTGCCTCAAGAAGAAGGTCATTGTCGAGGTAGATAGAGCAATGAGCAGATAGTCTTAGCGTTCGAAGTTGCGTAAAGCAAAGAAACCGTCTAACTGCTGTCAAAGGGTCGCCTGAGTGCTCCCGAATTCTATCCCGGGAAGAAATGTTGATGTGTTCAAGGGTCTGGCTTGCTTTGCAGTTTGACAGCGCACGAAAAAGCTGCTCAGCCTCTGCCCAAGGTAAAACACGAACGTGCATTTCAAACTCTTTCAGCGAGGGAAATTCGAAATGTAGCATGATTGTGACAACGGCTGCCACTTCTATTCCGCGGAAGGAAAGAGTCGTGAGGTTGAGGAAAGTTGCAAAATTGAGATTGTCCAAGGGGTAATGAAAAATGCGTGATGCGACAATCTTCACCATGAGAAGGGTGGGGACGGTGGAGAGGTGCATCCACGCTGCCGAGTCGAGCGGTGGACATCGCAGATGTCTGAGCCGCTCGCATGATCGGACGGTTTCAGACAGATGCACTGTGCCGCTATCCTCCAGGAGGGTTAAGTCCTCCAGTGCAGCACAGCGTGTCCCAATATGTGTCAAATCAGAATGGAATTCCGATACAGAACAGCTAAGCAGCGTAGGGGACAGGAAAAAGTGCAAGTCTCCAATATTCGTGCGTTGAACCATCCAGGATAGTGAGATCAGTCCTGGGAATACGCATGTCTCAATGGGGAGGGCCGTAAGAAGGCGAAAATATGTGTTGGATGATATGTTCATGTTGCGTACACGTGCCGACTGACGCAAAAATTCATGGAACTCGTGCTCGGCTAATGGGTCGACGCACTGAGACCAGGAGTACTGTGTTCAGATGCTCGGTCAGCGAACGAATCGTGATGGGGGAAGCGAACTGAACCGAACAATGGGTTTGCTTTCAATACTCCACACTGACCTTGGTCTCAGGATCATATATCATTGGATGTAACCTCGTCACACAGCCCAACAGTGGTCGTAACCCAGGCATGTTAGCCCAAAGTAAATCCATCGCAGGCTCGTGGAAGGTTTTGCATGTCCTGGCAAGCGCTGCAAGAGATTTCTGCGTCAGTGATTGAGTCCAGCCCTCTGCGCTTGGGAGCTGATTCAAATTGATGAATATCTCCAGGAGGACTTCCGAGACAAATAAAGCCCGATGCATTGGTTCTACGTGGGTGCACGAGAGGTTTATGATGGTTGTATGTACTAGTACTAGTCTGTACATGATTGATGCCAAGCGGAGATCTGAATCCTAAGACCGCGATTGTCCTACTTCGATCATCATCCGCTGAAATAATTGTTTGAGCTTCAACTTCAACACGAGCTCTGTTCGCCTCAAAGTTACCAGTTGCCTCAGGCGATCATGTCACTTCCAGCCGTTGACCGCATGTTCATAACCGCAGCTTGGTTAGAGTCTATATTTTATGGTATGCATCCTTTTGCCGGGCAGCGTAGAGGTGTCAGTGCTAATAATCTGCCCGATAGGAGTCAAGTGAGTTCGGACTCGGACTAGGAGCAAGGGGGAAGGCTTACAATAGGCTCGTTTTCATCGACAGCTGCGTGCTTTTTACCGTATGTGTGTATGTCCTATTCAATCAGCATAAAAGGGTGCATTGGTTCGTAGTGTTACTTGTTCAATCATTCACCAGTATTCACCTTTGGATCAGGATCAATGCTGGCTCATGCATTTTCCACATTTCGATAGCGACAGCACACAACATACTATGCCTTTTTTGCTCTTTGCAGGGCTTCACAAATCCTGCTATAATTGCTGCCCCCGGCGGAAGTAGCCTATACTTCCTCAAGAATACAGCCCTGTCGAAGGCGATGATAGGATTGGTTATTTTCAACGTGGATATCATATTTTTGTCGTTAATCGCGCCTCATTGTTCCTTCTTTCAGGCGCTCGGTCTAAATTTACTGCTAGTGAGTGAGCATTGGCTTGTGGAGGTGTTGAACCTAACGCGTGGCAATAGATCTGGAGGCTTTATGTGGTTTGGAATCACAACTGGATCCTTGCTTTTGTCATGGTAAGATATCTGTTTCTATTCTATTTGTTGCACTTTTCACGGGTAGCGGTACCACTAGCTTATTCTGGAAGCCGTACAATTCAGTACGCTTGTTAACTTAAGTTGGCAGTCAGATTAGGTGCTAACATTATCCCCTGCTAGCAACTGCTGTTGCGCAATGGGTCTTGCTACCCACCGAGCTCGGTCAAGTCTCATATATTGTCCTCGCTTTGGCGAAAGTTGGTTGCGCGTTCGATCTTGCTCTCACTATCAGTGTGACGTCCGGAATCGCATATCGCCTTTGGCGCGCGGGCCGAAGTGTGACTGGTTTAACTGGCCACAACGCATACAAAGCTGCCATATATACTATCATCGAGTCCGGTGCAATCTACACCGCTAGCATCGTGGTAATTTCTGCTCTGTTCCAGATCGACAGCACAGTTGGTATCGTGTCAGTTGGCGTTGCTCTTCAGATTTCTGTGGGCACTTTACCCTTCTTCTTCTTTCTAGTCTCACATTCTTCTAGACCTTGACTCCTCTTTTTCTCATTACCAGTGTTAGCCTTGGCCTGATGCAGAGAAATACACGTTCCGAGGCAACAATCACTATGGGACCCACTTTCGCTCGACCAATCCAGGTCACAATCACCGAGGAGACCCATACCCACCCTATAGCCACTGTGGATTCTAGTTCACGATCTACTGGGAAGAGTCAGAGTATACGGTCATATCAT
The DNA here is from genome assembly GCA_003316125.1 of Auricularia polytricha. NCBI lineage: Eukaryota > Fungi > Basidiomycota > Agaricomycetes > Auriculariales > Auriculariaceae > Auricularia > Auricularia polytricha. Next base: position 6,328 of record QFEN01000657.1, read on the forward strand.
GACAATGTATAGTGACATCGGCTGGGAGCATCGCACGTATTCTTCCTTCTATCGAGGGAGGGAGGGCAGACGTGCCAAATTACAAGCAGGGATTTTTCAGTGCTTCGTGCGCCTGTATTCGAACCGTGAATTCGAAGAATGTAGGTGAAGATCATCCAATGCCTCCAGGAAGAACTGATAGCCCTTGCACACATACTCCGATGTTTAGCCATTCAGATTTTTACCGTCATTCTACGCAGTCTGTCCTAGGCCGGCCATCACTGCACTGGCCCCGCACTCTTTGTACGGCCTCCGAAGGTTTAGCGGTGGGCGGAGTCATGTATTACTATCAGATGGGGCTGAAGGTGCACCATCCAAAACCAGAAGTGCAGTGCAGCCTCCTCTACTCTTCATCAAAGCTATGCGTTATTCTTGATATCCTCACTGTAGTTTCCTGCTCGCTGTACCCGAACAAAATCAAAGTGTATTCTGAATGACTACCGCTTTCTCATTTTCTTCTATACAGACAAGTAGACCGTCTAGACGATGACGCGTCAAACGCGTTATCATGTTGCATCAGAAACGACAACGAATATTATTGATACAGCGATTCAACTGTACAGTTGGACAGAAGAACAAACGAAAGGAAGAAAAACAATTGTAACCACAGTCGACAGCGACAACGACAAGGCATGAACGAACGAAACGAACGAAGAAAAAGGGATCGAGTAACAGGCATACGGTATCACTAACGAACTACAGAGATATACAAAAGCGCTCGTCGCGCTTAAAATCCAAACCATCCAAGCGCAACCACTTAGGCGCCATCTGAAATAATACTCCCAATACTCAATACATTTTTCTTCCCCTGCGGTCCCACCCGCGCATCATGTTCAAACGGCGCACGAGACAGCTGAATCAGCGGGTACGGCCCTCCCCCACCTCCGCCCCCACTTCCACCCGGTGTGTTCGCATTTCCAGCCACGGGCGACGACGCATCAGATGAGGATGACGAGGACGAAGACGCGTGCTGGCGGGCTGAAGATGATGGGTGTTGACGGAGCGGCGCGAGCTGGATAAGCCCGTGCTCGCTGGCTGCGGATATGGAGTTGGGGTTGTTCCATGTAGATGCGGACGCGGCCACAGGCCATTCGTGGTGAGAGCCTGCAGTTGGGTGCTGGGAGGGCGGAGGTGGGGGGAGGTTGTACCCTCCGGTGGATGTGGAGGCGTATGCGGACTGTTGGTGCCGAGGATAGGCTTGTTCGGTAGAGGAACTGGTGTACGGCTGGTTTGTGTATCGAGAGGGGGCTGGTGAGGTAACGCGGGGGGACTGGGCCTGGGAGTGGGTTGAATTGGATGGTTGGTAGTAGTCGCCTGCGCTAGAGTTTGGGTAGGGTTGTTGATGGTTGAACTCGTACGATTGGGTATGAGACGCTGCGGATGATGAGTAGGGTTGTGGATTGGCGGGAGGAGTAGGGGTATTCCATGATGGAGTATGAGCGGAGGACTGACTGGAGGGATAGTATGATGGTTGTCCCTGGTTGTGAGGAGTTCCAGACGAGGCAGCCGGAGAGGACTCATAATACGAATCCCCGTTTGGACTAGCATATTGCTGCGACTGCTGGGGTGGGTATTCATACCTAGACTGCGATTGTGAGTACGGCGTGGGTGTGGGGTATGTGTTGGATGGCGGTGCTCCATATTGTGACTGAGACCGTGATGATGAAGGGTATTGAGGGTGAGATGAGGAAGGCGGATGCTGGTATTGATTGGAGGTAGATGGCTGACTGCTGTATTGTCCAGTGGATGGATATGATTCCTGGAAAGTGTTGGATGTCGCGTTCTGACCGTCATAACCAGATGAATAGGCAGTGCGCTGTGGCGGAGGCTCATACGCTGTTCGCGAGCTTTCATATCCCCGCTGATCTGGCTGTTCGTATGCTCCCCTTGAAGTCTCGAACGGCGGTCGTTGATTGGGACCGCCTTCATAAGTAGACCGTGGAGAATCAAACGTGGAAGTGCGGGGAGCCTCGTATGTTACTCTGCCTTGCGAGTTGAACATGGGAGCAGCAGATGATGAAAAAGGTGTAGTCTGTGCAGGGGGATGCATAGTTTGCCGTTGAGAGACGGTGGAGGATGCAGACGGAACGGACGGTGGTGCGCTGCGGGAATTCTCATACGCGGCTGCTGTAGGCGGGGCTATCATTTGCGCCCCAGGTGGCGGGGGTATGGCGCCTCCCGCACGCGAGCTTTCATAGCTGGCGCCGCGAGGTGGTGGGATGGCCCCACCTGAAGGAGCAGACGGGGGAGGGTGAGTCGGTGCAGGAAGTTCGACACCACCTGGTGCACTTGGAGCACCTAACATGGGATCTAAGCTCGTTGATGATGGCCACGCGGGTAGTCCCACTAACGACCCAGTAGGAGTCTGCAAGTCTGGTGCACCATTGGAAGACACAGTGCCGTGTCGAGGACGTTTTGAATGACCAGAAGAAGTAGCTGCAGAAACCGGGGTATCGTTTTCATCGTCTTCATTATTGTTGTTCTCGGTATCGATGGGAGCAGCGAGTGCAGCAATAGGACGCTTGCGGACGCGGATGTCTTTGCGGATCCGGATCTTGATGCCTTGGTCGGCTAGCGAACATGAAAGAGGTGTGGACTCTGATGAGCGCAGGTCAGTTATGCCATGGATAATTAGCAAAGAAGGCGTTGAGAAATTAATTTCCATAATTGCACCTTACGCTCACCTTCCATACCAGGGAATTTCTTTGCTGTATAGACATAGAATGGCGCAGAGTATATCGATTTACAGTGGCGGACGGTGTTGCTGAGGAGAAGTTAGAGACGTGGGTAGGTAGTTAGTCAGCGAACTTACCCAACAACTTCGAAGAGGCTGAGCTTCAAACGATAAGAACCCTCGGTTCTAACGCTGAGGTCGGGGAAGACGAAAAAGCCAGCATCCTCGTTGCGATTTTCGGTATCCTTGAGGTGGTAGAGGGAGGAGACAACTGAACCAGTTGTACACCGTGTTTTCCCATCCTAATAGCTGGCGATCAGAGGGAGATTACGATGACTGTAACATACTGACCTTGAGCCAATGTAGTTCGGTATCGTCGTCAGGTTTTGCAAGGCTTGCAAACATGAAGTAATAAGGGTTTTGGAGGAAGCTGTGAGCATAGCTTGGGTCTGAGTCGTCACCATCTATGCGAGCTGGAGAGGGAGGTTGACGAGTTTGTGGGTCGATAACTCGAAGTTGAATTATGGGAGGTGGGTCGATTGGACGTCGGTCAGCTAAGCGAGGATGAGCTCGTGTGAGAAGAGATAAAGGCAGCCTATTTACCTCCTACACCACACATACGGGCCTGTTTTGGCTCCTGCCTGACGGTAAGCTCATATTCCCTGTGTGGACGATTGAACATGTTAGTCAAGAGAAAGATGATAGACGGTTTAGCGAGGGAAATGGAAGTAAGTTATCTGATACGAAGGTTGAACGGTGATGAACGTTTAACTTTGATGCCCTTAGTTGTGGGCGGAACCGTAGCATTGGAACGATCTTTTCCTGTGTGAAGTGGGAGCGCTGGAAGAGGACTTACAATCTGTCCCTCTCATGGTATCCTCTGTCACGGTCAGCGTAGCCGTAGCCAGCTGTGATAGGATGATAAGTAGCTGGGTCCATTTAATGTCGAGCTCGTCGTCGTCGTCGACGATGATGACTATGAGGTATCTTGATAGGGCCTTTGTAAAATCGATGGTCTATTGTTTTTGCTGGCTGGGAACCACGTTCCAACCCAAACCTGGTTTATGACATGGCAACCCAACAACGCGGTCCCACACACGTGGCAGCCAGTCCTAGATTCAGCTCTCACTGCTCCCACCAGCCCTGAACCCTGTCTACTTTCCGTTCCATCGGCCCTCATCAAGTCATTCGACGACAGCGACGACAAGCTATAGCAGGCTATAGTAGCAGCTTATTTTACCTTTAGTCGAGACTGTAAACCTTATCATCTGTGACATTCTAGCTTACCTCTGAACTTTATATCTTCAGGTCAACCCAATTAAATGATAGCCCCGTCGATCTTCCCATCTAAGTTGCGCCAGACCACAGCCATGAATGCCCATGTGTTGCGTCATTACCGGACCACACAATTTCCCTGCAACGGATCACTTCTACCACGCGACACGAACCAAATCTCACTCCGACGATCAACTCGCATCTTAGCGAACTCCGTATATTCGTAGGTAACATCGATCTGGTGGGATGGTACTCTCATGGCTGACCTACTTTGCCATATGCACACTACAGTAACCCATGATCCTCACTTGTTCTACACAAGTCCGTGGACTCCGCGCTTCATCGCGTGCTACCTACCGGCTCACATCGGGCTTTCAACATTTATATTTCAAATCCTGCAAATATGTCGGTCAAAGCTAAGTCTAGAGCTCGCCAGATACCCTTCTAAACAAAGATGGGTCTCTACTAACATTCGTAGTCTAGAGCTCTTTGTCTCCAAGGCTTAAAATTTTGCCGGTAAGCAATCATCAACAAGCTTCCCTGATGAATTGCTTCTAACATTCCCGTCACAGGCCAATTCAGTGATTGATCATACTTTCAAGACGGCTTATCATGACCTTGACTGCGAAATGAGGTTTTGTGATTTAGGCGACCAGCTAACGCCATCAGCACAGAGCGTCTTGCATGGTATGCTTCTCTTGATCGAAGTATCCACTGAATACAGATAGAAATATAACGCCAAGCTGGGAAAATTGCGGTTGTTCCCTTTCCATCACATCCAATATTTGTCCATCGACTTGGCCCCCCTTCCCGACATCATACTTATAAGTGATGAGAAAGTAACGCACGAAAATCCACCTTGGGACCAACAAACCGATCACAATTCCTTCGTAGCGTTGCTCCAGGTTGCTCGGCATTCAGTAATCATACTTCTTTTGCCACTGCTTCGGACTTCTTGCGATAAACAAAGGTAACGCCAGTGAAGCTCAAGGCGTGTGGTATCCAGTATGCTGCGCAGCTATAGGTTATGAGAAGTAATGACTGTCTTCCTTCATAGGAGACTAGGTTATGGATCAAGTCAAGTCCAATATGAGGTATGAGTCATCCGACAATCACACCAGCAGGACGCTAATTCCCTTGTCAAGCAGTCATCCTCCAAATAATATCACTGCGGCTTTGACTATGTTATGACTCGTCAATGCTTCGCGCTCGAATTACCATCGCGGGGGTTACAAGAACGTCCCAAGTCTCCTCGACAGCTGCTTATACATTGTTCGAAAGGTGGGGCCCTGACCATCGACTATCCAATAGACTACGATATGCCCAAATAGAACAGCGGTCAGTTTGGTGATTTTCAGTCAGGCGATCGAGCATGTCAATGATACAACGGAACCCCGCGGTAAAATTACAAGCGCCCTAGGCCTAGGAATGTATGTAGATGTGTACCATCCACTTATCGTTTTCTTTTGAATGGATCATCAGCCAGACACGCACGTGAGGGACAGGAAAACTGAAACGGCGCGGTATAAAAACAGAGCCGAGCGCATCATGAGACTGACATATAAGAAACGACAAAACACACTTAGTAAAGTAATGTTAAGAGGTAACAGGCTGAGCAGCAGAGACAGCGGCACGAATGCGGCGTGAGATGCACCAGAAGAGTACAAGGCAAAATGACTCTGTTCATGATCGAATTTGAGGGGAGTAGTCAAACAGTACACACTGGCGGTTCTGCTGGTTCCTCGCTGGCAGCCGACCAACAACGATGATTCCTTAAGCCAGCGCTGATAGTTGTGTCGTAACAGGTTCAACTAGATAAAAGCCAAGCTTCGCAGAAACCCTGTCCCACAAATGCTAGTGTCGTGAACTATCTTTGTTCTTGTTTCGGGAACGCATTGAAGAGGTATACTGTCCATCAGCGATATCCTAGAACAATTAATGGTTTGAAGAGTAGCGAGCCGGGGTAACGATCAAGAAAAGCTGAGGGAAATTTGTTATTATACTTAAGGCATGACATAAAACGACAAGCGTGACGAGGCACGACTTCAAGTTCGAGGGTTGCATTTACTATTTGATAGTGTGCGTTTGTAGGAGGTCTGCAAGTTGGGGTTGGCAGCGATCCGCAACTGACCAGTTGTATATGTTGAATTCCGTGTACAAGGCATGGGCGGGAATTATCATTTACATGTCGATATAGATAAGATAAGTACATAGGAGCGTCACAGCGACAAGTCGTGACTGTCAATTACGTGTGACACCACGTGCACGGACCATATGGCACCCGTAAAGTCCTCAAAGACTGCTGCAGCGATAGGGAAAGACCTTCGCTCTTTCGCCGGTGGTGCCGGAGGAGATACTATGAGTGTCCTTAATCCATTCCATAACTTCTGTGAATTCCTAGTACAAGGCAAGGACCGAGTCCGACCGTCTGATGATGATCGACAGCGACGATATTCCACCGAAAAAGAGTCTCAAGCACGAAAACATCGTCGTTATCTCGAGCGATGAGGACGAATCGGTCGTGTTGCCATCGCAAAAGAAGAAAGTGGCCGTCGCTGCGAAATCTTAGTTGCCTTGTCTTCAATCTCAAAAGTGGCTGCACCGAAAGCAGTCGCGTCAGCATCGACCTTGAAAACGACTGCATTGAAGGTAGTCACCTCGGTATCGACGTCGAAAGCAACTATGTCGATAAGCAAGGCCAAGACGAATAGAAAGGCGTCTATCAAGTCAGAAATAAAAGGACGATGAATTTGTGGTGGATTTCTCCGAGGAAGAAGCAGAGGAGAGTGAGGACGAGGAAGACGGTCCTCATTGATATACTACATACGTCGGACAATTCTTTTCAGTGTATGGGATCAGGGGGATTTGTGGCTAACATACGGAACGCGCGGCGGGACAAGCTGGCGTACTCAATGATCTCATGTAGGTGATAGCTTGGTTAGGGAAATAATAATTCCTTTAGTGTGGCCCGAATTTGTGTCGATTTGACGATACCTTCATTACTGGATGATGAGCTGATTCGTGCGGTTACTACAGGCGGGAGCTTTTCATGATGGGTTACAGTAGGCACCTCAGAACGCTAGCAAGTACGTGATGTTGATAGAAAACAGTTGCATACAGCTACAGAAATATGGGCCCGGCCGGCAACTACATAGTACAAATGAGAATACAATCGCGTAAGTAGTTCTGGCAGAAGTACTCAGACAATGTCCGCCGACGCGCAAAACCATGCACAAAAGAACGAATGAAGTGCTACACCTTCGCCTTCGTGTCTTCCCATGGTTCATCCGGAAACAAACCCACAGACGGAATCTGTTCCCGAAGTTTGGATATTGTTTCTGCACCAATGCTATACGCTTTCATCAGCTCAGTGATTTTATTCAACGTATCGCGATCCGCGTGTTCCAGGAGTTTCAATCCCCTATCATACTCCTGAATTTGAGTATGGACGTCTCCGCTAATTGGTGATGCAAGGTAGGAAGCGACCGCGAGCTTGATGGCCCTGCGAGAGAGTTCCTGGTTTTCTGACACGAGATAAA
>QFEN01000069.1:23569-43198 GCA_003316125.1 Auricularia polytricha
GAGACGCTTTGCCCGAAAAACTTGACTTTGCCATCCGAGTCCTTTTCAAATTGCTGCTGGAGCGCAAGCAGGCGAACGCTTTCGTTCATCATCTACATAATAAAGGTCGAGATTGAGTAAAAACAGTTGCAAAACAAATAATCGGCCTTACCTTGGCTTCAAATGGACGGTCTTTGTCCTCTGAAAAGAACTTCTCTGCCGCGTTCACAGCTGTCATCACCGCATGAGGATCCTGAGTAATGTGTAAATTGCAAACAACTGAAGAAGGAAATATCGCCCGTACGGTCATTTGGGCTGCCTCATCCAGCGCCAGAGTTGCACTCTCCACTCTCCTATCATCGCTGTAATAAAAGTCTCGCAACATTTCTCGGTTCTGCTCCCGCGCGTAAACTTGAAGAAGCTTGCTTGCAGGTGCAAGCTGCTCTCCGCCATCCTCGATCAACTTGAAGAAAGAGCCTAAAGGAAGGCGCTTATGAAGATGTAGTAATACGTGGTACACTTGACAATTGTCTCAGATTTCAAGGTTCCTGATGCAGGACACTACTCACCGAGATCGGTGTCGCCACTATCGACCGCTTTTACCAAAGCCACTCTGTCCTCTTTCATCGTTAGTAGTAATGGAACCTGATCCGAGGCCCTAGTTTCGTGGTCTAGTAGCTGATCGAAGAATTTTTCAGAATGAGGGTGCGATATCGAGACGCACTTTTACCTTAGTGGCCAATCCCGTCCTCCCAACCTCCCATGCTCGCCGGGCAATATCGGCATAGCTCACCTCTCCACCCCCGAGCTTCTCAAACTTATCCACTATGAGTCTGCACACTTCATCATCTTCACCGTCCACAACTGAAGACTTGGATCGTGCGATCTTTACACTCGCCCAATGTTTGAGAACAACGTCAGGTTTGAGCGAGAGGAAGGAAGAGACACGAATAGCGAGAAGGTGCAAATTTCGTGATGTTAAACGATTTATGAGGTGCGTTGGGGATACATATTGATACCTGTGGGGGATTCAGCTTCCGATCGCATCGAACGATAGAGCTATTAAACTCACTCTGAATACGTCAGAGGGATTCCGATCTCGTAGAAGCGGACAGCATTCAGAACTTTCAATGCTTGACCCATAGCTATAAAATCGGTGGGATTGTAAAGGTCTAGGAATCCCCATCCAAATTTCGCGGCCTATCATAAGGTCTTCAATCAGTGACTGAGGGGCCATTTTGAAGCGCTATACTTGCACTAAGAAGTTTTCTCTGCCAATGAGGCTCCCATTCATGACCAGCAGCATCAATACACTCGTTCACAGCCGCTGCGAGGTCTGATCGGATACTTCGTATGTTCTCGTCTGCTTTGGGCGATTTTTGTAAGAAACTTTCCCAAGCTGCAAAGAGGATGGCGGATGATGATGTCGAGCCTGGACGGAATATGGATACTGAAGATACTGTACGCAGAATGTCAAGGTTACTGGCGACAAGTAGTATCCGAGCATACTTACCGGGTACTTTCTGGATGAAGTCACAGACGTCCTGCCCTAGAATACGGGCACCATCGGCCTCCGTGACGACAAAAGTGGCCCCAAAATACAGATAACTATTGAAACCATCAGCTATTGATACGTAAGAGAGAGAAAGCCCAAACCGCAGCGTTTCTCCTGCCAGGTTAACTCGTGATGGCAAAATAAGTGATGCGAGATCGTTCCAAGTAACCAAAACTGCGTCGTTGCCGCACCATTCCACTTGATTAACTGGCCCTTCGGCGCCCATAGTTGCTGTGTCAAGAACGACTAGTTCACGTTGGAAGTCCGATGAAACGACCCAAAGGAGCCCAGAGAAAGTCAACAACGCAAGGAATTTACCATTAGGCGAAGGAGAGACATGCGAAAATGGTCCACGGGCTACGCGTTGGTCCACACTTTCCAGATTATCCACAGCAAGGATAGTGGCATCCACTGAGAGCAGCACCTCAACATGTCTAGATATCGATTGATCCGGGGGTACAACGGCCCACGAATGAGGGGGTTCAGATATCCCTACCGAAAATCGATACACGTCAGACAGAATGAATGAATGAATGATGACATACCAGGGGTTGCAAGCGCCAATGGTCTCCCTCCTTCCCAGTTTTTCACTTCTAAGAGAGTCAAAGAGCCTGTTAGGGCGACTAGTCCATTCTCATGTATTCTAGCGTCGATTATACCCAACTCCGCCGCCTCGTTTCCCAACGAGAACTGCTGGTAGTCGCCTTGTAGGTCATATAGACGATACACGCCCTCCTCGTTCAAAACCACGAGTCGCTCATCGAAAGTCCATCCAAACCGCACTATTCGCCCTTGATCCCACTGTCAAAAACGCGAATTAGCTACCCATTGGACACTCGACCTGATGCAGAATATCCACACTGAATAGCAGCAAGCCCTCCCCGGCAGGCGAGTACACCTGGATTTGAGATTTCGTAAATGCAGGTCCTCCGCGACCCAGTGCAACCAGCTTTGAGGTATCTCTCATAAGTGCTAGGCCACCTCTCATTCTACAAATTCTGGATAATTAGATAGAGCACGTACCTATCGGTCCACCATTCTTGCACCCAGCGATCAAGTAGTCAGCAAGGTTTGGAAGCTTTCCAGGGAGCGTGTACGACTGCTGGCGCCTGTAAAACACGATGCCATTTGAGACTGCTTCCCATGTTGCTGAAGGGTGCTGTACGGTGTCCATCCCCTGGTACGTGTATTGAAGTAGGGAACCTTCGAGTCACGATAATTGTTCTTCAAGGTAGCGGTCGAACTAGAGCCTCCGAATACTAGTGGCGGCGACTGTTCAAACGTAGAATGTAGTCCTTGTCACTTAATATTTGTGACTACTCAAACGAATTCGAGCTTGAACGGCAATTCAATCAATGAATATTGAAGTACTACTTATGTAATAGGTTCGACTATCCTCAGTACTGCTGCACTGCATCATGAACTTCTGATTAAGTTTGAGTACTAGTTGTAGGAAGGAATGACTATCTTCATTGCTATCTATGTCCGGTCTACGGGAGACTAGCATCAAGCTGGAATACGACGCATTTTTCAACCTGCTGAGCTGTGGGCACGGAGAACATCATGATTATTCGGCTTCAATATGCTCGTGCTGGTGAGTAGGCAGACATAATCATCATGAACCCACTTCCGCTTATCAGACTATGGTTTCGCCTCTATCTGACCGGCACACTAGTGCACACACCCCATTATTCTTCTCATATACCAAACGCAGTGAAGTGAATGCTGTACTGCGCGCTCAATAGCAGGGCGCCAGGACAGAAGTTGTTTTGACAGTTTCAGTATTGTAAGTGACATCCAACCGCATTGGTCCATTTTGCCCCTCACCCACTGGCCCAGGTCCAATCCTGCACCCAAAAATCTCTAAAGATGCAGACCCGGTGCCAATATCCTTGTTGGTAATAGTATCGTTCCAATTCGTTGGACCGTGCCTACTGTAGAACGTGTTGGAATTTGCGTCCTTTTGGTCCGCTTAACGGGTGTGTACAATTTCATTCCCATCGAGAACTGATGCATGATTTGGCAGCCTCCCAGTTCCGATGCTCTACCGTCTATTTACCACTACTGGGCGAACAACCTTTACAAAGTGTCAGATGTACATCATACCCAAACATCGATTTCCTTATACATGTCGACAATCGATTCAGTGCCAATAAGACGAGAATATCACGGACGATGAAATTGGTGAGAAGTATACGGTCATCAGGAAGCCTTCCTCAGGAATACTGGATACTGGCAGGGTGTACACGTCTATCTAAGAGGGATCTCGCGACTTCCAACGAGGTGAGATCGATCGGTTTTCCAAGCTGATGCACTGAGTCGACGATCAGTAGCCTTCTCACAACAGTTTCAAACATTGTTGGCAGTCTGACCCTCAAAGGGTTGTGTTAACCTGACGTGCGTATGATCGTCTTATGCGGTACCGGTCAGCGTCTTGAAAACTTTGTTATTCGTTCTTAGTACGGACTGTCTAGGTCTATGACCTGGCTGAAGACGTATCTCCGTTCCACCATCCATTTTTGTATGCCTCTTCCGCTACCTGGCCACCAGCCACCTCTCCCCTTCTGGCTTGGATCAAGATAGCTAGACAAGATATGGAGCCCTCACTTTTATCCTTCCGCCCACTTCCGACAAGAGCCGCTCCTACGGGCTTTGAAAAAGATCGGGAATTACTTCAAGAGCTAGGATAAGTCTAATTAGGCGAACAGTCGACCATTACGCCTCCGTGTCACTAACTTAGGACCAATCCCTTCGTTTTATGATCAGTGACACGCGCTCCATGCGCTCATACCTTCATCATCATGACGGAGTCTCGATCTCTGCCTAGCGTGTGCGTGTCACGGGGGAATGTAATGGTATGCTCCACCCAGAATGCAGACGTGACAAAAAGGGTTAATTTACAGAATCATATCGCTGCAAATTTTTTGCTGAAACCATAAGATGATGCTATGCATCAAAGTTTGGAACTTCCGCGGTGACAGGGAAAGCCTGAGCATACCCACTTCGCGTTGGAGTCCAAGAAAGCGGCCAACACCGTTACCGACCAATCAAAATCAGCAGGCACATTCGGAAGCTCCACCTGACACGTTTCGTATGAGAATAACGGCTTTCGATCGGATGCACGTGAAGTTCTCTGCTCCAATCGAGCATAGTCACTCCCACCGAACCCTGATGTGCAGAGCCATCTCTTTTGATGATCGTGATGACATACCGCACTACAGCATAGACATCTAAAAGGTCAGCGATTAGAGTGGCCACGAGGTGAAAACCAAAGTTTGAAGGCGATGAATGATGTGACAGGTGACGAGAGTACTTATAGGAAGCATGATATACGTTCATCTAGTTTTCTTAAGATATTGCATGAATGGAGTTGTAACAGCATGCAACACGTTGCCTCGGGGAGAAGTCACCCATAACGAATACTTACTATGAAGCAAATATGTATCCGTCGAAAAAAGACGCTCAGCGAGTTTGCTTCCGCTCCAACGTTCTGCATCGATTGGTCGGCTGGATTTTCCCGAGCCAAGATATCGGGCAGCAGACGGCGAACCCTGCAGGGAAAAATGATCAAAAATACAAAATACGTAGTGATCATGAAGGGCCTTGGCTACTCTTGGAGCCTTGATCTTATTGAGGCTCGAGAGGGTTCGATTGCACGGAACATCCGAGGTAACCAACTTGAAGCACTGGCAAAGCTGTGGAGACGAGACAACCCTCAGCCTCGAGGTCTTTGAGAGACCAAAAACGATACTTCACGGCATCGAAGACAAAGCAGCGTAGTTTGCCGGTGAGTGGTGAACCCGTCACTCGCACGAATAATCAATTGGCAAATGCATCATGCCACGAGTCAGTGTCAGTTCGCAGCTACGCACTAGGTAACGGATGGAGACAGACCATGGAAGACATTTGAATACTTGAGCAGAAAACGCCACGGTCATTATTGTTCAGTAGCCTCAGGTCCATGAGAACCACCGTGGGCATGGCCCTTAGTACGGCTAGCCTCTATAGTGTGACACTCCACCACTCCAGAAGTCAGTGGTCCTCTCGCCAAGCAACATACCAAAACCGCACTGGCAAAGCAATAAACGAAGGAACTTACACGGTAGCGACCTAGTATACTTGATTCGACGCCTGTTGAGTGAGTCAACGTTTACAACGTGGCGCGCCTGGTTAACTTGCTTTGCACCTCTCAAGCAATATCTTATCGCCACACAACGTCACAAGACTCGGAAGTTCTGTAAATGATTAGTCTCGATTTAATGAATGGTTTGCTAGATGAAGCACTGGTGAGTTTGCTGCTTGTGAGTTACGATGGCGTGATCATTGCTCATCATGGTGCCACTCCCAGTCTCCCATCTTATCGGTATGGAAATTTTTCAATCATCTTCGTCTGTGTCAAAGTCGATGTTGATGCCTTGATTCAGCTGTCTGATCTGACGCCGACATCATTGTCTCATCATTGTTCCACCAGCCATGTTCCGTCCAACAAGGTCTCAACTGTTCACGCTGCTATAACGCAGCGAAAGTCACAACTTGCAGCCCTTGACAACCGCATTGACCTTCTGAACCATACATTGGACAAATTACAAGGAATCCAGGATAGACTGAAGGAGAAACGAGCCATTGTGCAAGAGTCGTTGGCATTTCACGAAGCGCTGGTATCTCCAGCACGCTGCTTGCTACCATCCGAGCTTCTTGGGGAGATATTTATTCGGTGTCTTCCCCAGACAAGTTATGTCACGCCTTCATCGAACGATTGCCCACTGGTCTTGACAAGGGTTTGTCGTCAATGGCGAGCAGTTGCCCTCTCCACCCCTCGGTTATGGACGTCCTTAAGCATATCCCTGCTTAAAGCAGAGATGTCTGGTGGTGATGCATACAAGTTCTGGCTAGAGAATGCCAGGAGTGTCCCACTATCCATTCGTGTGGTTCATGACATGGACCTCTCAGATGGGGATAAGCCTCTTTCCATACAATGGCTTCAACCTTTCTTGAACCAATGTTCTAACCTTTGGTGGCATGGTCCTCCTGTGCAAGGTTTATTGGACAACTCTGTTCAGTCCCTGTCGCGCTTTCAGGTTACCTTCCAGAAAGCAAACTTCCTGGTCTCCATACCCAGTCCAACGCCACAACTTCGTTTCGTGGTCTTGCAATCTCTGACCTACGATCTACACTCTTTGCGTTCCATTGATTTGCCTTGGCGCCAGCTTTTGGAACTGAAGATACAGTTCGCACTGGTTAGTAGTGCTACTTTTTTGCAGGTCATCGGCCTCTGCACGCAAGTCCAACGGGTCAGCGTTTCTTCCATATGTGCGAATCCATCGCCGCAGACGGACATGCAGGCCTTTCCTCTGATGAACACGGTAAACCACAGCATCCATCGACTTGAGGTCAATGTTATTCGCGCTAGCTTGGGTAACCTGTTCGAAGCCTTGACCTTACCAGCGTTGGAGGAGCTGGTTATCCGCTTCTGCTCGCCGGAGAGATATCCTTGGCCACACGAACAATTCTCGGCATTTGTTACTCGCTCCAAATGCCCACTCAAGTGGCTCACCATACACCGCAACAAGGGTATCGAGTCACACCTCACAGAATATCTTAAGATATTGCCAGGTTTGAAAATAGTGGTGTGATCAGGTGATCATTAATGGGCCTCATCAGTTCTGTATGTGTCTACCTCCTGTGATATCGAGATTTACTTACTGCTTTGATACTTCGCATTCCTCTCCAGGAAATACCACAAATAATTATAATTCCAGCATCGCCTGTTCTATTTGACTGTACCGTATCGAGCCTCTTTTGATTTAATATACAGTGCTCATCACCTCTGAGCCTGACTGTAAATGTCGTTTGTTGCAGCAGTACGTAGCTTATGCATCACGCAATCTTGACACGGAAAACCGGGATGTTGGCGCTCATGCAGTGTTAGGGATCGCTGTCGCCTTCGATGCAATCACATCAAGAACCAAGTGATGCAAGAATAAGTCGCACTAGAAGTCTTATGTGCCAATTGCATATTCATGCCTGTTTGATTGCTGTTCGATGTCATGTTCATGATGCGGGGCTATCGCCTTGTTCAAGAGGGGAATCCCATCCATGCTAGTATCATGCCCCACTAGCCATCTTCGGACCGATAATTCGTTTATCTGCCCCGCATTACCCAGATACGAATAAGTAGCTCCTGTAGCTCCAGTATCAGAGCCCGTCGTAGGTCGGGGTCAGGTAACCGGATTCTCGTAAGTTAAATTATCCGAGTTTTCACCGCAAGCCGCATTCCTTCATATTTCATCCCCTTAGGCTTCTCAATCGCCTAGTTGACAGTGCATTACCGAGCACTCGAGACCCATCCGCCGATCTGGTATTTTTATAATGGCTGATGGCAGATGACTTGAACCAAATATACGCCCGCCGACGCACACTTTTATATACACCGTCGCTTGCCTCTCGCTGCTGCTGATTAAGAGTTGCAGATTGGAGTTTATATATCATCACACATGGAAACAGTACCTCTGCCTACCTCTATCGGCTGCCATGAGGAGGTGCCATGGTGAACAACACCAGCGGATGAGCTCCGTTTAACGACGCAATAAATGAAAACCCCTTATGGCCGTCATCGAGTCATCCCTCGTTCTCCGATCCGTCATTTTCTTGATGGCAGAAGACCGTACAATATCCTCACGCCAGGTGAGACCGTACCAAGGATGCTGGCGCATCATGCCCTATCGGGACTTATCATGATTTCATCTCTCAATGCAATTCGGCTTCCGATAACGTTTTTTTCTCCTCCAAATCACATCCGGGAGATGCCAAGGCTATTGCCGGCGTCTCATACTATCATTCCCTATAACATGCAAAATTTTCAGCAAAGCTTTTGTAGCTCCTCAGCAACATCACATTTTCTTTCGCAAATTTGCCCCGTCATAGATTTGTATCTCCTCTACATGGATCTGATTTTTACTGATTTTTAGGATGATGTGGTGTGATGTCGGAGCAAACCCGATAAAACTCAGGGTCTACCCTCTACTCTGCAACATTTTGTCACGTCTTGTCACACCTCGGCACAGTAGCGGCACAGTCGACTTTCGCTCTCCGCAGCCTTCAAACTTTGTCGAAGTGTACACATCGCGGAAGGCTCAAAAATGGTGAATAAATCATTCAGTATTGTGGTTCATCTACTACTGTAATAATTACTGTGGTTGTACTGATGTTGCTGATAGGCTTCTGAATAAATCTGATGCCCTGAATACCTCTGCTGAGTCTGCACTGTGTTGCCAACTCCGAAATCCGCATTACCATGACTCGCTGGTGTTAAGTGAGGGTGCGAAATATGTAGAGGGTGAGGTTAAGGTTGACATCGAGGGCTCAAGTGCAGGCTGAGGTTGGTGTCTGAACGGTTCGTGAACCGGATTTGGTGGGGGGATCACATCCTGTTGTAATTCAGCTGCCCAGAGACATAGGGTTTCTTCCTGTCCTTTGGTAAGTAGCTGTTGGAATTTGTGGGCCTTCGAATGGGGTTTCGTGAGGTTCTGTGCACGCCGACGAAGGGTATGGTATGGCACATTAAACTGGCCAGCTGCTGCCAAGAGGTTTTTAGCCCTATTCTCTAACAGCCTGGATAGCAGCTGCAATGTTAGCCTCGCGAGTAACATCTTCTTCGGCCTTTTTTTGGACTGCTTTCCTGCGGTGTGGTGCCATTGGAGAGAATGATGTGACTTTTGTAGGACTCGAGTACTTGCGTGCAGAAGAGAGGTGCCGTGTATGCCGAGGAGGAGTTTTAATTACTTACACATCTCCCCTGTCCTGTGTCACGCTGTTGTACTTGTCGTTGATTCTACCACTGTAGCACCTCAGCGCAAGAGAGTAACCTTTATCGAATTGGTTTTCTGACATCTCTAGAAGGTGTTCATTGTGCTCTAGGTAAATTTTTGAAAATACCTTTGCAGGATCTTCGGGATCTGGATGATTTGTGTTGGGCGAAGGTTTCAAAACACCACTAGTTCATCTCTTGCAGCTGCAATATTCGAAAATCTTTTATTCTACTTGTACAAAACATCATTTATAGGTACTCTGCACATGCTTGAATTTTTTCGATGTCAGTTGAGCACGATGTTGAAGTGCTATGAACTTTTTGCATATTAGCAACCGTGGACATATTACAGGGAATGATAGTAGTCTTCAGGACCCTTCAGGACCCCAAACAGATTATGGTCGGGGATAACGATCAGAGGATGTGCGTGTTCGCGGAGCCTACAACTAAATTTGGCGCCGGCAAGACTATTCGGCTACCTTTTCGAGCGATCGTCGTCTCTTGATATAGGAGGTTTCAGTCACACCTGTATTCGATTGTTTCGAGGCGCCGAGCGGGGTGGGGGAACAAATAACCTGACCACATGGGTCTCCTGCGGGATGAAAACTCGCGGTGACACTAATACTGATAGAGAGTACTACTCGTCATATGGATCCAAAGCTTTGCGAGACATCAGCTTGTAGATTCTTGACCAACGAAAGAGGGTGCTTCCACTTCAGACATTTGCGTATATCCGCGTGCCCCTATCTTTTCTGCATCCCGTTGCAAGTCCACTTCTCATGAGTTCTAGTCGGACATGCACGTGTGTGATCAGATTTACAGCATGCGTAGCACGACGTGTTCTGAGGTGGGTCCAAGATTCACCGCGCTATCATGGTAGTTACCAGGGACAGGACGGCTCTGCGCGACCCATTGATTGACAATGAATTTTAACGTGTCTCAGTGATAATGCTTGCCACGAGTGAGATGGACTGTTTCAATACTCTCAGCAATATGATGCGGCTCACCTGGTACATACCTTGCCCCTGGTGACGGAGACCGTGCACTTCCTGCAACCAGGAACATTCAAATTGGAATTGTAGCGGATTAAAAAATGTGAACGACATCGTCCTCCATCTATTTGGTCTTGCCTCTCAAAAAATCACAGTGGATATTAGCATAGACACGTATCGTAAGTGTTTGTTTGCCAGAAGACCTAATGAAATAAGCAAATATACCGAAAAAAGGGGTGGAACGTGACCAAACCGCTTCAAGCGGAACCAGCCAAAGAAAATGCAGAAGCGAGTATTATCGTAAAAATGCGTGTCACTCATGAGATGGCCTTCCACATCCTCATCAAAGGCAATGTGGCCACACATGCCTCTCCTAGACCTGGGAGATATATAACCTTCACCTTGCGGCGTTGAGGGTGGCATGACGCATTCCTTGACCAGGTCAGGCGTCTGTGGGTACCAAATGACCAAGACCGATAACGTGATGAAATCACGGCGTCAGGGTGTATTTTATGGCAGTGCTCAATGAAGCCATGAACTGGTGGTTACCGGCGGGCGATGTAGCGCCAGTATAGACCGTTTGGTGGCTGGAAAAGGTGAAATTATTACCACAAAGAGAAATAACAATGCAAGACTGGTGGCAAACCTGGGTAAATTGAGTTGAGTCATCTAGAGGGGGCATATGAGGATTGCTGACACCCAGAGACAGAAAGGAGAGTGGCAACTTACGGGCTCTGATGCATTCCCATATGTCCACGCCACGACCTTTAGGATCCCATATTCCACACTGAGAGTACAAGCTCCAGTGAACATTTGTTTCCCAAATTCTTGTAGCATTGCCGATGTATGGTGTTGTGCCGGGCATATTGTTGGCAGATGGAGAAGGATGAGAAGGCTGAATGATGACTAGTGAGGGTGTGGTAGAGAGAGAACGACGGTTCTATATATATTGAGAGAAGAGTCGTAGTGACTTTTTGAACGGTGCCAGGGTAGGGGTCGGATCGTCAAACGGTTAGGGAGAGTAAGGACAATATTTATAGCACGGGAAGAAAGGCAATATTGTGACGACCAAAGCAGTGACATCAACACACATATAAAGGAAATTACGTTAACGTGTGACAGCATCGGTTAATAAATAACATTATGTACGAAATTCCTAACACTTTCTATATTTGCACATAAATCATCTTACAGTATGCGCAGTGATAATCGCCGATCGCTTCCCAATATAGCATACATAACCCGCGTTATTGGTATCCGACGTCACTCAGGCGTTCTACTGCTTCGTCAATGAACTCGTACATGGTTCCCTTGAATTAAATTCAATAGGGCTCGCCAGCTACATGGAAAGTGACCATGAGTGCAGGGCCCTCCGCGGTCGACTTATTCGAATTCTAGATCTAGCACGAACTTCACGCTGAGATTTCAAAAGTATTTGCATTCAAGGTGACGACATAGCTGCTGAGCCATATCCACGGACTGATGAAAGCGTTCTATCTTTTGCTCCGGTCACAATATATACCCAACCAATCTCACCTACTTCGGTGACGCATGATTTTACTAGCAGAATGTCTCGTAAGGGTTCCCCTTTGTTCATGATATTTCTTCTCTCAAGCCATTGCGGAGATAAGGCAAATGAACTTCAGCGCAATCCGATGGGGGCCATCGGTCGGCGACATTCCCTGAATTACCGGCGGTTTCGCATCTACGGAATCAAAGGCGTGAACAATCGTGAAGAAAGCGCGAAGCAGAACTTCGGTTGATAACAAACAACCGGCACCGTTATTGGACAAGATGTGAGGTCATGTGAGTCGCCAAGAACCAACCATTGCCTTCGAGAACCCTTTGTGAGAAAAGTGACGAAAGCTATGAAGGAAAATGGCACATGCCCATTTATCGTGACCAATCTCGTACCACATCCGGGGAACATTCCGACTATCTGTTCTTGATTGGTTGGGATTGGTAAACTGGGGACAAGCCAACGTATCGTTAATAAGCAGAAGCTTGTTTCACAACCTAGTAATAGGCGCTAATCGCACGCGTTATTGAGAATAGCTTGGGCGAAACCTTAGCGAATGAGGTTTGGAGCACGCGAAAGCAGATCACTGGATGCCCACGATCCCTCTTCGCTCGCAGGGCGTACCTATAACCAAGCTATATAAGCTGCCACACAACGGTTACGAAGCACATTTAGAAGATGCTATTGTCCCTGGACCCACAGTACCCTGTGAACCTTGCCTGAAGGTTGTGGACTGATTCAATGTGTCTTTGCGGTAAGTGGGGCAGGGACACCGTATTGGGTCTGCCAGTGGTGTGCATGTGTACCGTAGCAACCAGGAACAATGACATCACCTGCTCTGTAACTATATCCTGATGGGCCTTCTGTATGTGAATGCATAGTCAACGGCGACTGATTCTGCCAAGACGAGGGTGGCTGGTGGGACGCCCAGTCCAAGAGAATACAGGCTTGAGCTACCACCCACCGAGGAGCGTGGGGGGTAATTGTATTGTAGAAGGTCTGATGGGCCACAAGAGCGCCGATATCAGTACCCCAGTTCCTGAGTGACGCAATTCCACAGTGTGAGTTGCAGAGTCCTTTGGGAAAGCTTGTGACTTGGAAATCGCCAAGAACCGCTTGCTTGCGATTGATTGCTCGATATACTATGCGGTAACCTAACACCGTAAGGGAAACGGCGTGATTAGCCCGACTATTCGCAGTCCACCACGAAGAATCAGTTGGCACTTAATCCCCAATCATACGATTAAACTGCAGTAATAGACGTTAGATAAGAAAAACCTTGTAAAGCCATACCCCGCATAAGGATCAAATGAGTGCAGCGAGTGAAAATATACCGACTTGCTATGACTTCTCGCATGGATAGTATGTATAGATACGCCTGCCAACGCCAATAGCGAGTTTGAGGTCAAACAGCTTCAAACAACCCTCTGGAGCCTTGTGAAAATTCTGTCAAACAGGTAGTCTGAAACGATGAGTCTGAGAACTGCGACATGTAGCCGAGCTAGGCTTGTATTGGGGACAGAGACATGAAATGTTTTAAAACTCAACTTAGTGCTGTGTCACAGATATGTCACACCATGTCACAGTCTTGTCTGACGCACCGAGTCATTCTGCGGAGCTCTGAACTTGGCATCATATCAGTGTAAATTTGGGATGCTTAGTCGACGGATGGTGAGTGGCCAGCAGAAGCCACTTGTGATTAACACCCTGAACTTTGTTTCCCGTGAAGGCTTTTGGCTGGGGTAGCCTCATTCTTGCTGCCGGTGGCAGTTTTCTTTATGTAAAGACGTCGCTCAAAGATCGCAGGAGGCGACAGCCTTCTTTCATGGAACGTAGATCTTGAGAATGATGTGGACTACCGCTCCTCGTGAGTTTGTTTATCGCTGCCGTTCCATGTCTTGATTCTTTTCGCTTGAGGCATGGAGCAGACAGTTTCGTGGGCTCTTCGAAGTGTGTCGTGCTCATTTTGGACTACCTGTCATCTTGGAGCCTCAAGGAACCTTCAAGCTTCAAGCGGGGCCTGTGATGCCATAGTGTAATTTTGGCAAATCGAGTGCGCTTCCTAATTTTACTGCTCCACACATCCGATGGTTAATATACGGATCGAAATGCTGTTTTACTGGATAATGGTATTGATAGACGATTATAGTGTTGATACTTGCAATGAATCTTGTCTGCTAAAATTGGGCCTTTGCCCTGACTTCGATTCAGGGTGCCTTTCAAGATTCTGTTATTGTCTGCGGTCGCTAGACATAGCACAAAATCCGGTGCCCGGGTCAAGGCAAAAGCCACTGCTCGCAACTTCGCAGTCTTCCAAGTCATGACTGGTATCACGGGCCGGGACTTCCCTCTTGGAGGGGTGAGCAAATATCATCGGCGAAATACATGTTACTGAAATATTTTCTAGGTCTCGGTCTTTGGGACACATAATACAGTTTGTCGTAAGTGGCGTCGAACTATTTTCCGCCAACCCACATTCCGTATCACAGGTCCTACCCACCTGTGTCACAATCATGAATTTCTTTGACTTCGAATGTTTGACTTGCTTCTATGCGTCAGATTTCTCGTCAAACAGAATCATGAAGGTATGGGTGCTAACAGTGAGAGATGAACAATAGCCAGCTATACTACTTTCCCGCAAGTGTTTTACTGACCCGACGAGCAAGGATTCCAATTTCAACACACACGTCCAAAATTCTGAAGGGGGAGTATGGTAGTGGACGAGCTGCCGAGGTCATCGGATTTCAGCCTGAGCGACGAGAATACACCGGGAAAGGTGGCAAATTGGTGAGTGAAGTGAGGTACGTTGGCATGATAACGCGACAGTCAAACTTGTATTTTGCGTATCAACGTCCGTTTTCGACCAAAATATACTTATTAGTAGTTGATGTCCACTCCACCAAAGTCTTGTGTTACTAACATAGCTAAGATTCTGAAATACGAAAGGACAGGTGCAATCATTGCAACTGCGCGTAGTAAAAAGTCGTATCACGTGACCACACTTTCCAGCCAGCTCGGAGCGCTTGAAGCTTTTGTTTCAAGCCTGCTCCTCGTTCTCAAAATCCATGAAGGCAAATTACAAGGTGAGACTTTGTACCAATCAGCAGTAATAGATGTTCATCATCTGCTTAGTTTTCCAACATCTGTGGGACAGTTTATCAGCAAGGGAACATTCTTTTTACTCCCGATGGAAACACGCTGCTGAGTCCTGTCGGGAATCGAGTATCAGTGTTTGATTTGGTGAAGTAAGTGCATCACGTAGCATATGAGAGATCCTGAAGGACGACGCTCTTCCTAAGCAATAAATCCCGAACACTACCAGTCGAGAATCGTAAAAATATTGCTGCAATTGCCCTGAGTCCAGATGGGAACGTTCTAGTGTCTGTCGATGAAGGTTCGTTGGGATACTTGTAAAGTCTTGTGAATACTGATGATTTTGCGCAGATGGCAGAGCATTACTGATAAATTTCAAGAGAGGCGTGGTTTTGCATCATTTCAACTTCCAAAAACCGGTCAAGGACATACAATTTTCACCTGATGGAAAGTGAGTTCTGCATGTTTCCTGCGGTCGAGGGCTTTCATCCTATTATCACGCCACAGGTTTATCGCAGTGACCCATGATTCGCATGTGCAAGTTTGGCGCACGCCAAATCACTTAGTCCGAGAGTTTGCACCCTTTGTACTTCACCGCACATACACGGGGCATCATGATGAGGTATCCAGTATTCGATGGTCACCGGATTCAACGTGAGTGCGTCTAGATGTTGTAGTTGACCACTGAGCTCATTGTGATCAGCTGCTTTATAACGACATCGCGTGACATGACTGCCCGATTATTCACCCTCGATCCCTTGGAAGGGTTTCGACCAAAAACGTTTGCTGGCCATAAGGACGCTGTCGTTGGAGCATACTTCTCTGCCAATGGCAAATTCGTAAGTTATGCGAGTCTTTCATCTTTCCTTTGACTTACATATGCTCAGATATACACTGTCAGTCGTGATGGTGCTGTCTTCACATGGACGGCCAAAGACGAGCCAGACGACACCGAGGCTCTACAGCTTGTTTCTTCAGCCTTCGCACATTCGATTCCTTGGACAAGGTGGGGTGTACATGACCGCCACTACTTTAATCTCCCAAACACGAGGGTAGTCTGTACTACCTTCCACCCATCTTCAAACCTCCTGGTCGTTGGATTTTCCAGTGGAGTATTCGGACTTTGGGAGCTTCCGGACTTCACAAATATTCACACTCTGAGCATCTCGCAGGAGAAGATCTCATCTGTTGCAATATCTCCATCCGGAGAGTGGCTTGCCTTCGGCGCACGTAGGCTTGGTCAACTCCTTGTCTGGGAATGGCAGTCAGAGTCCTACATCCTCAAACAACAGGGGCACTATTTCGATATGAACACGCTGGCTTACGCTCCAGATGGGCAGACCATCGCCACGGGAGGTGATGATGGCAAACTCAAGGTCTGGTCTGTACAAAATGGCTTCTGTTTTGTAACTTTCTCAGAGCACACGGCACCCATAATGGGCATCACATTTGCGAAGCACGGCTCCGTTCTCTTCTCCGCATCCCTTGATGGTACCGTTCGTGCATTCGACCTAGTTCGGTACCGCAATTTCCGGACTTTCACATCCCCCTCGCCTGTTCAGTTCTCTTCCATAGCAGTCGACCCATCGGGAGAAGTTGTTGCCGCAGGCTCAACAGATACATTCGAAGTCTTTATGTGGTCAGTCCAGACCGGGAAGCTCCTCGACATCCTTGCCGGCCATGAGGCACCCGTATCTGCGCTTGCCTTCTCCCCGACGGGTGCCAATCAACTGGCGAGTGGTTCCTGGGATCGCACCATTCGCATTTGGAGCGTTTTCGGCAGATCACGCGCTGTGGAACCTCTTACCCTCTCCTCCGATATTCTCTCGATTGCATTCCGACCGGACGGCATGGAGCTAGGAGCGTCGACGCTTGATGGCCAGATCACACTATTTGATGTGCGATCCGGAAAACAGTCAAATGTCATTGATGGCCGCAAGGATGTTTCTGGAGGTCGGAAAGCCGATGATCGGGTCGCGGCTGCCAATAGTTCCTCCACGAAGGCATTCACGAGTCTTGCATATACTGCAGATGGATCGTGTTTGCTTGCCGGTGGAAATAGCAAGTACGTTTGTCTATACGACGTACGCAAAGGAGAGGGAGTGCTGGTGAAGAAGTTTCAGATTTCAGAAAACCTCTCGCTGGATGGCACCCAGGAGTTTCTAGACAGTCGCAAAGTTAACGATGCGGGTATTAACATTGATCTTATTGATGACCGCGGCGATGCCAGCGACCTAGAAGATAGGATGGATACGTCTTTACCAGGCGCATCGAGAGGAGCAGGCGACATGTCTATACGAAAGCACCGCCAAGAAGCACGCACTAAATGCGTACGCTTCTCACCAACAGGGCGTGCTTGGGCAGCTGCAAGCACCGAAGGCCTCTTGATCTACTCTCTTGACGACACCATCATGTTTGACCCTTTCGACCTCACGTTAGATCTCACTCCGCAAGCTGTGCTCAATATCCTCGCAGAGGGCGAGTACCTGAAGGCGCTTGTTCTTGCATTCCGCTTGAACGAAAAGCCCATCATACAGCAAGTTTACGAGCGCATTCCCCGTAGTGACATACGCCTTGTCGCACGACAGATGCCTGACGTTTATATCCCTGCACTCCTTCGGTTCACAGCGGAGCATCTGGAGAAGAGCCCTCATCTTGAGTTCGACCTCATTTGGGTGCAAACTGTGATTACTGCACATGGTCGCTTCCTGAGGGATCGCAGCGGTGAACATGCACCTGTATTGCGAGCAGCCCAGAAGGCATTAGGTGACGTAGAGGGGTCTATATCAAGGCTGTGCGTCTCTACATCCATGGGCGTCTACATCTCATTGATTGTTGTCCAGGTGTGACGAAAATACATCAACGCTGCAGTACCTCATTGACCAGTCGGTGGTCAAACATGGACTACCAGCTGA
The DNA here is from genome assembly GCA_003316125.1 of Auricularia polytricha. Taxonomy (NCBI): domain Eukaryota; kingdom Fungi; phylum Basidiomycota; class Agaricomycetes; order Auriculariales; family Auriculariaceae; genus Auricularia; species Auricularia polytricha. Next base: position 41,430 of record QFEN01000069.1, read on the forward strand.
CGTGGTCAAACATGGACTAGAAGCTGACATGTTATCAAATGATTCGGATGGTTGATTACCCCGGGAACAGTGTCAAAAGTATGTTGTGACATTCACACAATATTGGACTTCCCATCCTACTGACAGCAATAGGTGTCGTACAGAAACATTGTGTCACATAAAAGTAGGATAGACGGGTACAAATTAATAAACTTTCTTCGTGCGAGGGGGGGACCAGTAAAATATTCTTCATGTGATCGTTCGATTCCCGTAACATACTGACTACTTCTTTGCAGAAATTTCTAGCGATCATAACAATGCTATGAACACAATTTCCCGAAGGTAATCATAATACACTCACTGTCGGAACTGTGCCTCCGGTCCACGCCTCGGTAGCCCCAATAGTACGCAAGCCCTGTCCCAGCAAGGAGAGCTGCAGTCATGATAAACTGCGTGTATGATGAGCGGTCGCAGTCAGTACGTAATCATTCAACGCACAAATCTGTTCCGTGGCGGCTGATTATGCCAGTATCGCTGGGACATATCTCCCTGCTGATGGAAATTAGAGGTCGGGTGCATCTTGGAACTATTTCTCTGCTGAGATGGTGGTTGTGTTGAAAGAGACCTCGGTGTCTTCATACTTAGGAGAGGATGACTTGAGCATGATGTCACCTAGTTGGTGATATTTACGCCTCTAGGTCCTTGTGGGTATCCCTACTCGCTCCCATGGCACGGCAAACAGTCAACCACGCTTACTTCCAGGCCCTTCAGTTAATTGGCTATCGGGATGTTGCCGATTTCCATCCTCAAACGCCGGAAATTCGAGAAACCAGACGTCCTCGGTTTGTATCGCTCATCATGATACTGAGCCACGTTTATACTGCTTCAAGAAGTGACACGTGTGGCATGGAAGCCGATGGCATCAATTGCAGACGTCAACACTCGTGTTAATGGTTTCTTCGCGTTATAAGTATCGACGGTATGCAGGAGCCTTTATATAAACTCTCCCGTCGCTGCGCTGTGGAGTGGGGTTCTTCTACTTGAGCAGCCCTACATTGAGATCAGTTGATGATTTTGATATGGCTTGCAGCGCATGCGAAACAGCTTGATCAGCGTTCTCGGACGAAGTCTGGGTGCCTGCAGTAGGTCCAGGCTGCGCAGACTGGACTCTAGGTAATTGGGGAGAAGCATGGCGAAGTGTAGCAGGGTTACTTGTACTGTCAGTGGGATGACAGCGAGAAAGTCACGAATAATTCGATGAGACAAGAAAAAATACGAATGAATACGCAATTCAAAGTGTCGTTCCCTAGTGTCGACTGTCTGCGTTCTAAATAGGCATGCAGCAAACGCACGCAGCCCACGAAACGAGCGCGCCATCCTGAAATGATGATATGAGGACGCGAATTGATCACACTGTAAAGTCTGCTTCTGAGGACTGTTAAATCTACACGGTAGATGATTCCTTCTCTGTGTTATATTCATCCCTTGAGTTCGTATCTTCCTCGCTTCTCGTCATCCTTTCCTCATATCCAGACACATCTATTTCCTCAAATATATCGGCAGCTCCCGGAACTGGAAATATCCTGTTCAAGATGTAGTACACGATACTTGATGTACCAAATCCTGTGAAGAAGGACAAGTCAAATATGTGAGTCGCAGCTGCTGGTACTGGTGTTCCAACTGTAGAATGATGAGTACCGCAAGCAAAATACAAACAAAAAGGACGTACTATCCCCAGCGAAGCCCACTACATTGATGACGATGCCTGCCACATATGCTGCGTATGCTCT
>QFEN01000659.1:870-11489 GCA_003316125.1 Auricularia polytricha
TCTGTATGTGTCCACACATCTAGTAACACATTGTGCCACATTCTCATGGTCGCCGGCAGTGAGGTAGAGGGCCTCAGCAGCATGGAAGGCCTTTTTTCCTTTGGTAAGTTGAGAAATTTTGTCGTAGAGCAAGCCGAGACACAGTAAACAGTGTGCTTTTGGTGTCCATGTGGAGGAGTTCTCTACGATGTTGAAAACGACTGGGGCAAGGGTGGTTGGGCGAGGAAGATGTGTCTGCAAGCACTTCAAAAATTGCCAGCAAAATGCATAATTATCTTACGTGTCATCTTGGACACGAGCAAGATTGAAAGCAACTATGTGCTCAATGTTTAAGTGATCCATGATAATCGTATCATCATAATCATCGCCTTCTTCTTCTGAGCACCATTCTACAATGTGATAGTAGAAGGCGCGTATTTCTTGCAAACGATCGGTATCAGGTGGAGGCAAGGAATCTCGCACATAATGACGTATGGGCGCGAGAATTTTGACGAAGCTGCCTTGACGATAAACCAGAGATTGTCTACATAGAACATCGCATATAATGTTGATTTGTAGGAGAGATGAAAATATGTCGCTAGCAAGGTCGTCGTTCAGACCCTGGGGCAAGAAGGCGATGACGGCCAAAGCACGACAACCATCCTCGCCAAGGTCCTGGATCGATGGCGAGCTCAGCGACAGTTTCATGGTGTCTGACAAGCTTTGGAGCTTCCCCTTACCGGGATCGAGCACCTTGCTGTGCCGATTGTTCCATCTCTTCAGCAGTGTCGCTGGAGACCAGCGATTTTGCTGCGCAGCATTTGCGAGTAGATTGATGGAAAGAGGGTGAAATTCCAATGCCATGAGTAGGTGTTTAATTTCCTCCTCGGCATCGCTGCGACTGGCTTGATCGTAAATGCAAAAGAACACTTCCTGAGCAGAGCTCAAGTCTAGTGGCGGAATATCCTTCGTCACCCAGGGCACGTTGGGAGCATTCCTTCTGCTACGTGACGTGAGGATCAGAATGACGCCAGGTATATTTGCAATCTCAGCAATGACAGGTGGTATGTTGCCCAATGCCGATGATTCACTGGCCTCTTCGAAGGTCTCAGCGTTATCCAGGACAATGAGGGCGTTGGCAGAACGAAGAAAGGCGGATATTTGGCGCACAAGATCAGCGCCAGAAAACTCTATGCCAAGGGCACCCGCAAAACGATTCACGAAAACTTCAAAAGTAATGGTCGAAGGATTTAGGCCATCGTAGGTCACGAAGAAGCGCCTATCAGCAAATTTCTCCATGATAAGCGGTTCATTGATGATTGCTTTGGCGAGAGAACTCTTGCCCATGCCTCCTGGACCGATCAACGCAATATGCTCATCAATGTCATTATTGACAACTAAATTCGTCAACTCTGCCACGAGCTCCTGGCGGCCATAAAACATGGAAGGTCGTGATGGAGGCGCCGGTGGGAAATACCTGATTTAATTTAAGTGACACGCACGAGTCACCCACTGAAACGAAAACTTACTTCATGACGTTGATATCAGGAACATTGCCCTTGAGTTCTGAAGCCAGCTTATCCACTCTAATCGCGACGGCAGCGATTGCTTCAGCCTTGAGACGTCATTCAGCAGCAGAAGTTCAGGTCAAATTCTAGAAACGTACGCTGAAAAGTAGAAGGACGCGATCTAAGTCTTTTTCCCATCCAGCAATCCGGTCTCGATCAATCGTGACAGAGAAGAGTCTCTGCCAAAATCCTTGTTCCTTCTTCGAGGACACATAGCTATTGATGCGGTTCACGGATCTGCATGGTATTAGCAGTGTGTAGCATCCGTGAGTGATTCGGCTCACATATTAAGCTCTGATAAAGCATCCCCCAAAGGTCCTTGCAGATTGTCTGGGGTAGCATCCTTGATCGCCCTTGTAAGGACTCTCCTGATAGCCTCGCACTTGTCGACTATTGCTAGGAAATCAGACTTGTTCTTGATCACCGACTGTAGAGCCCTAAGGATCCATCCGCACAAGATTTACGAAGCTTACGCCAACACACCTGCGCAATAGTCAAAATGTTCGCAATCGTCCCGAGAATCCCCCCCACCAGTGAAATCGGAACAAGATTTTTCGTAGTGTTGATGGCCGCTATAGTGACACCTAGCAGTCGGTCGACCTTATCGTCCTGGGACTCCTTTGTTGCAGATGAGGGTTGCTCAGCATGCAGACCACTCCTCTACGTTACACTCAGAGTCAAACACACGCCCTGAATCTCGATTGCTAGATACGTGGCCTCTTACCTTCGGCTTCTTTACTGTTTTCATTGCCTTGGTGGAAGCGGGCTCCACTCAAGTCTCACTCGTTGAATGCGCGCCTCCCTTGCTTCAAGTCGGGTGAGAAACTACACAGGATGACACATCGGCGTCTATCATGCAGTTCTGAGTTCCTGAACCAGGGAACTGCCGTATTTATTTATCCTGGTACCACATGAACACAGCGACCCGGTTTGTCCGAGTCGATGACGCATGTTGCCGACACCTTCGTGCTCGCTGTGGGCAATAGTGAGCTCAACTACTGCCACAGCATTTCTATGTAATGAAAAATTACCTAGGTGGTGGTGGGGGAATTCTGAGGGGGACAATGGGGGCCAGGCGAAGGGAGCCTCTAAATTATATATTTCATGATATTCTATAACTCTTGGTCTTGCAAGAAAAAAATTGGTAGAAGACCTGCGGAGTTACCATATCACACTTTTCTTCCGGCGCTGGTTTCCACAAAATGTCGGTCCATTTCTCAAGCTCCCCGTGGATTCGACTACCAGATGCGTACATGCTGTCTTTAATTATGCGGCGCTGCTACTTGCAACAAAGAGTCACTGCAGGTGCCCAAAACCATACACGGCTTCGAAAGCGACAAAGCAATCAGCACAGGACTGCTTCGATGCGCCAGACTGGACTCTGTCTATTAGAACACAGATTAGCAGATATCGAGCTGAGTGAATGATGTCGTTTCGTCCCTGATGTCCGCAGAGTGCTTTATACGGGTTATTTAATACAGAACAACCAGTGTCAAATCACAAGCTAAATCAATTTGCTTACAGAAGTGAGAAAAGGCTCAGAGTATGAGACAGAGACCACCGTTCGAGCAGATTAATGAAGGACCTAAAGATCAGGCTGCGTAAGTGGGTAAAAATGCTTGGCCTATCAACCATAACCTCGCGACCATCCCCGATACCTTATATGCATTTGCGGAAGAGAGCGCCAGCACGTTCGAAGGTAGCAACGGCTTCAATCTCTTTCTTCTCATCCAACACACTTACTCTGGATGCATCAAGGAGTGACAAAATACTTGAGGGAGGCGTGTATTCGGAAGCTGCAGGCACTCAAATACTGATACTTTGTAGATTGGTCGCATGCTTTCGATGCCGGGAAAGCCGCTATCCATCTATTCGAAAGTTTCGTGAACTCAGGAACAGCCTCGAACTCGGTTAAAGAGATGCGCCTTCGACACTTCTGAGAAGCTTGGAGACTGTTTTGAAAAATGATGGGAAAGGTATCCGTCTGGGTATCCACTGTTACAAGATTCAGCTGACAGCAAAACAGTCTATGTGCGCGTTCCTGGAAGCTAGCTTCACCTGTCTACCTCGGATGGATGGCTGTGCCTGCAGCGTGTCTCGAGTCATGGGGTTGCCTGCAAGAGTCAAGTCGCATTTTGCTGACTGATTTTCGGTGAATGGCATGAAATGACAGTGTGTAGAATAGAAAACGCTTACATATGCAGTTTGAGCTTGTCGTGAATCGTTAGATACTTGTCTCGGGCAAAAGTCTGCGCATAGGTTGGCAAGAGCACTTCCTTCAGTGAAAGCAGCGATAATGAAAACAACGCATACAAGACATTCATCATGCAGCCATCATCTTGACGAGGCTGATGATTCCATTGTCAGCGAGATCCGAGAACTGAGAAGTGCCGAATAACACGGAGCCTTCTTGCTGCATATTTGATGGAGGTTTGGAGCTAAGAGCCTCGTGCCCTGGGCATCTATGGAAATACGAGCGAGGCAGGTCAATATAGTGAAGCAGCAATAAACGCACCTCTGCAGCAATAAGAGACTCACAAGCCTCAAGCCCTCCTTGACCGTGCTCTAGCCCATCAACCTCTAGTAAAACATTAAAGCTCGTTTTAAGCACGCTGCTCAATTGAAAGTGTGAAGATTCATAAGAGCACCGTAACGGTAGTCACGCGTTTTGCTTGATGTTATGAGCACGACTAGTCACTTCGTCTGTGGGACTCAGTGCAATTGAGGACAGGTATCACGTTTAAGATGGGGGAAATGGATATTTCGTTTTCTCAGAAGTAATGTGCTCCCAGTAGTAAGTACTGCTTCAGAACGCAGAGAATGAACTTGTGCTATAAGTACATGTCATACGCTCTTGATGAGGAGGCAGTAATCGTGGGAAAAGTAGAGGAAGAAGGCGTTCATTTGGATGTGAGGTCTATATATAGTCTGAACTTGAAGTCGTACTCTCTTTCTTTCAATGCTTTGTCTCGTTGCCAAAGTGGACGAAGTTCGAACCAAGGAATGGACCGGGCGATACTTTCTGGTAGTATTGCCCAAGAAAACACGCTGGCTCATTCAACGATAGACGTACTGCCCAGGTATTGTCAAGACGTGTGTACTGCTAATTGTTGCTTAAGTTCCAGGTCGCAGTCACTCTCTTCGTCACTCATTGTAACGTCTGCCGCGTTCAGCTATATATCGTCTGAATATGACTCATACTCTCGCAAACCGTCCCTGTTATTCCCATCACGCTCTCGATCATCCTTTCCCCCATCCCACTATCAGCTCAATCGTACTCAGTGGACTTTTTCTGTGTGCATCATGTTCACCGGTGCGGTTTGTACTGTTTGCATTACATTTACAAAATAAATTCCATTCTATATTTTGCCATAGTGTGCTAAATAAGTTGTATTACTCAGTCCAGCATGAAGTAACAAACATCCCAGGATGCTCAGAGTCTCTTGGCATGTGGCTACTTTCGCTGATATGTCTGACCTTGGAATTCCCCACTTCTCTAGCACAGGCTCTCCCGCTAACCATAGTCGGCCATCTTTTGGTGACAGCGCTTACTCTAATCATTCCAGCGTCTATCGTGCCGAATAATATGCAAATACACTTGCAGCCATCATCTAAACCCTTAACATCTTCTCTCCCTCTCAGCTGAACTTCATCTACAGTCCCCATATCCCCATCTTCTCCTACCACTCATTCCACCCACCACTCAGCCCATCCTTGATCCTCGTCGTTTTGCTTCATCGTACTATCATGTCCAGTAACTCAAAAAACCAATCTATCACACTTGAAGGTGGGCCACTCCGTATCACTTTCATATCTGTTCCGTAATCCTTACTCTCTATCTACAGTTATCAGTGGACAGAATCTTCAAGTCCCTTCTCAGCGCATACCCGCAGGCATTTACGTATCCATTATTGTCGACTCGAGGAGACGCTGGAAATCAGCCGTCAGAGTCTTATCATCCGATCAATCTGTAGCGTGAGGAGATATCGTGACCCTGTAAAGTCCCTCGAAACTTTCGGACGCGATTCGAGACTGATCTTCACTTTACAGATCATCCCAAGAGTCACCTGCATTATCAGTGGAGATCAGAGCGTCCCACGAGGTCGATCAAATGCTAGGCAATGGCGAAGTCACTGGAAAACTTGAAAGATCGTGGGATGAGCTACTCGATCATGGGATGAGCCATTCGGTGAGTATCCTACTGTTCGTTCATGTGTATCTACTCACACCCCGCAGAACTGTCCTTCCCACCTGTTCGTGGTGTCAATCCTTCGCTCAAGCTAAAGGCTGCTGTTGTACACGCTTGCGATAATCAGGACAGCGCACTGTTTGATGTGAGTGACATTGACCTCTGTTGTTAGCTCCCGCTGACGGGATATCAACTGTAGTCCCTCGTAGACCGCGAGATTGCTCGAGAAACAGATGCGGGCCACACACAATTTGCTGAATACATGTCCAGCGGGACGGTCTCTCACCTGAACGATGCTGTGCATCATTTTCAGTTGGTTCTTGACCGCTATCCGGTCGAACATCCTGACAACGCAGCGGCTCTCACCAACCTTGCATGGGCCCGCCTTCGAGGTTATATTCAAAACGATCTTCAAGACATTGATACCACCACTTCCCTCTTCCGCGAAGCCCTTGCATTGCGTCCGCAGGGCCATCTCGATCACGCATTGTCTCTCCATCACCTCATTTTCGCATTGAATTGGCGCTACATCAAGGAGCGCACCACCGTCTACATTCACGAATCGGCTCAACTGTGCTGCAAGCTACTGCCCCTATGTCTAGAGGGCGCCTACCTTCGTAGCGAGGGTGCAGACAGTGTAATCGATTATGTGATCGGCGAATGCAACAAACTTCCAATTGATTCATCTGATGAAGGCATTCACATTCGACGAATCGTGCTCGAGCTTTGTCCTCTGGGCCAGAAATACCGTCCAACAGCACTTGACAATCTTTCACAGGCTCTCAACACACGCTTTGAACAACGCGGCAGCATTGATGACATGGACGAGAGCATACAACTTCGTCGTGAAGCTGTTTCTCTGTGCCCCGAGGGACATTCTGATCGTGCTACCTACCTGAATAACTTGGCTGTCTCACTCCAGTCCCGCTTTAATCACCAAGGTAATTATCATGACCTTGATGAGGTCATCTCTTTACACCTTGAAGTATTGCGCCTGTGCCCTGTTTGGCACGAAAATCACGATTCCTCATTGGACAACCTGGGGGGCGCCCTCCGCACCCGTTTCAAAAAATGCAGTGACGTTGATGACATCCACCGAGCTGTCAGCCTCTATCGCAAGGCACTGGCATTGCGCCCACCTGGGCATCCACGTCGTGATACCACACTTCACAACTTTGCCACCACGCTCAAAACCAGATATGACACATTTCGCATCATCAAGGATATTAACGAGGCCATTGATCTGCATCGTGAATCCCTCCGGATACGGCCGCTTGACCATCCAGAGCACCCTGCGAATCTTTTGAATTTGAGCTTGGCGCTCTGCTCTCATTTCACGCGAAGCGGGAAGAATGCAAGTGTCGAGGAGGCCATTCGGCTCTGCCAAGAGTCGTTGGAGGCTTTCCCACCACTCCATCCCAGCAGGCATTACTCTTATTTCACGCTCCAGCACGCATATATGTCTCGATACTGCATGCAGTACAAGCCTGCTGATCTGTCACTCGCTATAGAGAACTTCAGGCTCGCATCACGACACCCCACTTATGGCTTTCCAGGCCGCATCATCGAAGCATATAACTGGACTGTCGCAGCGGAGCAGCATGGTGATGGATCCACACTCGAGGCTTACTCGACATTTTTTGAGCTTCTGGATGCTCATTTGGCAACACGGTCATCAATCACTTCGCGGCGCGAAGCTGCCGCCACCTTCTATTATGCTATATCACTACCTGTAGATGCAGCATCGTGTGCCATCCGCCATCACAATCTTCGACATGCAGTCGAACTGGTGGAACGGGGCCGTGGCCAACAGTGGTCGTTGGCCTCTCGATTCAAGACTCCAGTTGAAGACCTCGAATCGGGACATCCACATCTAGCCCACAAATTTTCGGAGTTGAGCAAGCGCGTTTCCAACGCCGCTCAGGGTTCTGCAACAATTGCAATTGCCAACAGAGCTGCAGCTGAAGTAGCAGAAACAGAGTACAGGAGAATTACGACACAATGGGAAGCTGTGGTAGCTGAGATACGCAATCTTCAAGGTTTCTCGCGGTTCCTGCTCCCACCTTCGTATGATGACTTGCAAGCGGCAGCGCGCCATGGCCCGGTTATCATTCTCATTGCCAGCAAATACTCATGCAGCGCCATCATTGTCCCGACGTCAGGAGAGCCCCACCATGTTGACTTCCCGCGCATCACTCTCCCACATCTAGAGAAGCTTAAGAATGATTTTGCTACGGAAATCCGGTTCACGGCTTATTTAAGCCAAGAGGACCCGAGGAAGAAGTTGCGAGTGCTCTTGCGGACAGTTTGGGACGAGATCATGCTACCCATCGTTAACGTCCTCCAGCACGACCTAAAATGGCAGCATCAGTCTCGAATATGGCTGTGTCCGACGGCAGCCTTCACGTCTATCCCATTCCATGCAGCTAACCCCTTTCGAAAGAACGCAGATCGCTCTGGGAAGGAGTCATGCCTGGAGGATCTCTATATCTGCTCGTATACGCCCACACTTTCAGCTCTTATTAGAGCTCGGCAGGCGATGAAGACGCGTGCGACTCCGTCCTTCGTGGCGATCGGACAAAGCCGACCGGGCGCAGGGCAAGGCGACATGCTCCCGGGTGTCGATAGAGAGCTTGAGCTTGTTCATACACTCGTTCCTCCCAACATCAAGTTCACTGATCTTTCGAATGACGAAGCTACACAAGCAGGTGCGCTCAACGCTTTGCGGTGCAACACCTGGGTGCACCTCGCTTGTCATGGCAAGCAAAACCTCAAGCAGCCTTATAACGCATATTTCGCCATGAGAGACAAACCTCTTACGCTGCTCGACATCATGGAGAACAATTCTCCGCAAGCTGAATTCGCATTTTTATCGGCCTGTCATACCGCTGTCAGCGATGAGAAGACGCCCGACGAAGCCATTCACCTCGCAGCTGGACTCCAGTTTTCGGGGTTTAAGAGCGTCGTTGGCACGCTATAGGGAGTCCGTGACGATCTTGCAAAACACGTTGTGGAAGCATTCTACGAGAAAATGTTCGAGCATCTGGAGGACGGTGTCATGGACTGTAGGAAGGCAGCCTGGGCACTGAACCGTGCTACACACGCCGTGATGACGAAAGTGCCGCTCGAGCAGAGGATGGTGTTTGTTCATATCGGTGTATAGTTCTACATATGTCATATTGCTTCGTCTGGTGCATGTTCACAAGTTGTTTATCTGCAGTCCTTTTTCATCCTGTTTTTTGTAGTCATGACCCCGATAACTCTTGCGTTCCCGTTATCTCGTTTTTGCATCCTCTTTCGTGTTATTGTCCCCTAGAATAATCACCCAAGTTCTTGTGTACTTGAATCATTTGCAGCCTCGTCTTCTGCTTGAGTGCATAGTACGAGGCACTCGAGTGAAGCTGACTATGAACCATCCTGTTGCAAATCCTTCAAATAAGTAGGAGACGCACATTCTAAAAACAACATTCTTCAAGCTTCAAGCTGAGGGTGCAGTCAAGAACAAAGGCAGTCGGTCTGTCACCACTACAACTCGGAGAAGTACTCGGATGAAACACAGTTGGACATGGACGCATTCATCGTGTCCGCTCCCAGTACAAACATTTTCAATATCCTGGCCTGATGAGGGCAAACATATACATACTATTTGATTTAATTAGGGATTTACCCGACCGTGTAGACTGCTTGTGCTAGCAAAGTTCTTTGTTTGATCGGATCCAATCTGCTCGACTTTCGCAACATACAGACATATCTTAGCACATACTATCCTTGCGAGGCTGCATCTTTGTATCTTGCGTGCCGTACATGTTTTCAGGTCCAATGGTACGTTCATGGAACTTACACCAACAATATTACAGACAATACTACAACCACTATGCAGCAGACTCCAACGAGGTGCTTATATACAGTGCAGACATCATCGAAGATAGTTGATGTACTGGATTTACATTGCTTTTCAGAATTCCGGCATTGCCTCCTGCTGCTCCGTCATATCGGTCCAAGATCTGTGTGAATACTTCGGCTGCACCGCTCATATGCAAAATTCGAGAGATGGCTGCGTGTAAGGCGATGAAATGAGGGTTAGGCAACGGTATGTCTCGTGTAGGGGCAGCGTGATTCCGGAAGGTGATAGTTCTATCGAGAATGTCGCGATGTATCCACCGCCCGCTGCTAACTTCCTTGACTACGTACTCGTTTTCTCGCTGGAGCGTTGATCAATGAGGCCTTGCGAGGACAAAAGCCTGCAGACTCACCTCCGTCTGTTCGAGGTATACTTTCAGCTTATCAAAGACAGTGTGGGTGTTGTGTTCAAGCATCATGCCGTTGGAAGGATCATCTATGAGCATTTCCATATCTTGAACAGTTTCTTCGGACATTCCTGAGTAATGTCGAATAATATTCCACGTCGCAGCCGCAGTATGCGCCTGTGTAATCCAACTCAAGGTTCAGTATTAATGTCGACCTGGTAGAGAAATCTTTACCCGTTCCAGGGTGAAAATACCGACGGCCCGTTTCAGGATGTGCGCTCCTGTCAAGGTCACCCAACCCTGATCGCTACTGGCGGGTCTGTGTTCTCCATCCCACATACCGGTAACAACGCATCTATAGCCGTCTCGCCGATTAAGCTGTTGGAGTTAACGCTGAAAGCCACTTTTCTGACAGTGGGACATACATCGCTCCTAAATACGCTACGCCGTTCCGGATGGGCACTTACGAGGCTGCCATAAGTGTCGTCAATAGTCGGCGTGGCTTGATCAGAAATCAGGTCTGATGGCTGGTGAGATCCGGCTGTGACTACCGAGGGGAAATCACATTGGTATTCGTGGCAGACACTTAAGTTATAACTTACATGGCCATAGCAGATACATGAACCAAGTCTTCGC
>QFEN01000661.1:83-13869 GCA_003316125.1 Auricularia polytricha
CGTGTGGACGGCAGGCGCGACGACGGTCGTTCGATCCACTATGTGTGCTCGGTCAGAGATGCATATATAGTCGCTCGATCTGCTGTACGGCACGCTGCCACCTTACACTCTCCCGCGATGTGCATGATGCATGATTGGTACCCTACGCTAGGATACTCCGTTAAGATTATTAGTTGGGTAAGCTACATCGAGTGGTTTCACTTATATTAGCTAACACAGATTCGCCAGCGGCTCTGTCCTGGATCAAGTGATGCGACGAATGAAACAGAACGGCCGCATCGCGGCTTGCGGCGCCATGTCGGGTTGTATGAGTTTTCTTGCACCGAGACGCCTAGTTAATAATTGTTCACAGGATACAATAAGGATGTCGGGAAACCCATGATGGGTGCTACCTGGACTGAAGTATTCACCAACCGTTTAACGATTCAAGGCTTCGTTATCCTCGACTTTATGTTCCCAACGGACGGGTCCAACAGAGTAGCCACAGAAGCATTTCCAGAAATTGCTGGTGCACTTCAGCGGGGAGATATCACGCTCGAAAAGGCCGAGGACATTGTAGAGGCACCCTTCACAGACATTCCAAATGTTTGGGAAAGACTCTTCACTGGCGCCAATACTGGGAAGTTGGTGACAAAGCTTAATTTCAGCGCGTGATAGGAGGAGATACATTTTTTTATACATAGTTTGATGTGATTCGCCAAAAATGAAACTTACCACGATCTTTTCATTTATTTCTCGCGAACGTCTGACTGGATTCACCAATGGCTTGTAGTGGGTGGTTTATACGAATGTTGACGCGACGTTTGGCGATTGCACAAACTTGGCACGGGAGACTACTAGTAGCACCGTAATACTGCACTTGCAAACCAATTTTACAGGACTATGTACTTGCCCCATGCCATCATTCAAACGGCCTTAGCTATGATGTTGAACTGAATTAGACACTTACAAGTCAAATTTTTGTTTGGCAGAGGAATTCAAACGCTCTCCCCACTGCCACCCAGGGTGAGACAGGTCTGGACTCTGCAGAGATCGTATCAATGTACAATTGTTGCGTTACTTCAACAAACCGCTCTCGACCCATGGCCGGGTGCGGTCATTCCATCAGTCGAAAGCTGATGGACTACTTAGCAAGTTAGAGCTGCGAGGATTTCGCTATCTGAGATAATTTTCGCGTATCAAACCTGACGTCATGGTATCATTGCGGCCCCAGATTGTGGGCCACAATGATACAAGACCCACATGATGATACCAGGCCAACAATGATGCCATCAGAATGGTTATATATACTTGCATGAAACGGTTTTCCCTGAACCTCAATAACCCCACGGTGCGGCCAACATTATTGAGGAAAATTCCATCAGTTGAAAGATCCATTTCAGAGGGGTAGTCTGATGTATTAAACCTGATGCCATGAGGGGTATGGCATTGGTTTTGGAACTGACATCGTGGTGTGGCCACGAACTTGAAAGCTCAGAGTCAGTGGTTCGAAACAGCCGAAACCGGTTATGGGCAGTTATATATGCCATAACGCCTGAAGCTTTGAAGCTTGAAGGATCGTGACACCCATACCTAACAAAAAAACTGTCTTCTAGGTCTATTTGCTCCGTGGGAAATCATAAATGTTACCTACGAGCCGGCAATACGGAATGGACAGGACCCATTCTGTTTTCAAACTTTCAAATGGCTATGTGCGTGGATGCCGGATTCTTTGAATCGTCTTGATCATCTGCACAGGTCCTCTAAGGTCAATCAGTGGCGGCCGGGCTCCAGGTTAATAGTAACCTGGGTGAGTCTTGTCCTAGGTCCTATTATATATATCTACGGGTGGTTTGCCATTTGCGATTCGCTCCATCACCATCATGTCGAACAGTACAGCTCTTCCTAATCCAAATACTCCATTGGCATTCCTGCCTCCCACCCTGGCCAACCAGTATGAAGTCTCCCAATATATGTATGCAGTGACTCTCGGGGTGAGCTTTTGGGGCACTCGCATACGCATCGCACAGTTGACTAAACACACATTTCAGGCTTATATCTGGGATCTCGCCATTAACATAGGCAATGACTACAAATTACTTTTCCAGTATAGAGTGAATTTCCCGACAGTGATTTACTTTTTGTCGAGGTAAATCATGTTATCACTGAAAGAAGGATTGGCGCTGAAGCCCATCCTGAAGGTTATTCACTCTCAGTTATATCGTGACCAGTTTCATCTTTCAAGGTGAGTTTTGTTCGTTTCTGACGATGAAAGTATGCATAATTTGGTGACACCCACCCGCAGTTGGCAGTGTCCCGAATTGCCAGGCTCTTCAACTTTCTTTGGGAATCTGCATGGCAATTTCTCAGTCTACCACAGCCATACTCTTTCTCCTCAGGGTGCTTGCCGTATGGCATGGGAACAAGCTCGTTTCCGGAGTGTTTATTTTCTTGTGGGTCGCAGTCGCGATAGCTTCTGCAACTGTCCCGTTTGGCACCAGAGGCGCTCATATTGGACCAACTCAGCAGTGCATCAACGTACAGGTGGCGGGCTACATAGAGTCAACGCTGATAATGGCTCTTATCAACGATAGCGCTATTCTATCGGCCATCTCGTATCGTATCCTGTGGAATTGTGTCCTTGAAGATTCGTTTAAAGCTCGCGTGCGGACGTTCGTAGGCGGCGGCGGCGGGTCCATCCCGCATCTTTCTAGGGCCCTGCTGCGAGGCGGTCAACATTACTACTTGTAAGTATGTCTTTTGCTCGAGTTCGAAGTTTCAGCCATTGATTCTTCACGTGCCATCGTTCAGGATAGCTGTATGCGGCAATATTGTCATCCTTGTCCTTTTGAAGGATCCAAGTGTACCAGCCGTATACCATGCCATGTGTAGCATTCCAATCTTTGCTCTCATCAATGCGATGGCGTGCATCGTCTTCCGGAATATCAAGTTCGGACACATATCTGCAGATGGCACTGCATATATTCCTTCCGTGGATCAATCACGCTCGTACCCTAACAGACCGACTGGCAGCTCTCTACCCCTTCATGTTCGCAGTGCCTATCATCGAGATGGAAACATGTACACCAAGAACACCAATGTAACGGAGGTCAAGGTCTCACAGGTCGTAGAGTTGGACGCAGATTATGAGCGGAATAGTTCCTCGCTGCCGAAAGGAGTTCAATATGATAACGAGATGGACTCTAGTAGAATCTCACATACAGAATCACGGGGGGGCTAAGTAATAGGACGCACGTGTGAGATATAGTATATATATTCTTCTTCTAGTGGTGGATCCCAGCGCCACACTTACGGTTACCTCGTCATTTACTTTCAAAATCTGCGTGTATTTTTGACTGCCCGACATCAGTGACGCGGGAACCTCTATAATTATTGACCGCTGCCAGTTTCAGGCCATCGATCTCGTGAGGTGATTGCACGCAGTCATGCCAATATTGACAGTCAGGATATTTGTTCAGCGATTTCTATGTCGCACTGAGTGATACTATCATAATTGAAAAACCTCGGGACCTAGGTTGGCGTGTGTGCCATTTGGGGGGATTTCCAAATGGTCATTCGAACCACATGTCTAGAGACTCATCAGTTCTGATTGTTAAACTTATTTTCAGCGTCGCTGCGCAGTAGGATTATTGGACGAAGCGTGCGGATCGTGAAATTCTCCGATTCTCCGAAGTCTTGTTCATCCGGATCGCTGCGGCCGCCCTGTCGTACTAGCCTCCGTAGCCCCAATCTAAAAATAATGGGTGTGGGAGGTGTCCAGCTGGTTTCAGTCGCCAAGTGTTCCCCCGCGAGCACCAACGTTCTAATCTCCGCTTCCCTCGAACTATTTCCAGATCTTCGACAATCTTGCACTGGGAGCCATGCTGCGGTAAGTGCCCATTGCCCATCATTTCATCATTCGAGTCACTCTGTGGCGTGGAAACGTGATGATTTGTCACACAAGACGTCTTATTTTTGTCATTCAACTTCGTGCGAGTACCCTAATACTACAATTGCTGGCGCATGATTAGGATCGCTTGGTCCTTCGAAGAATCGTGATACATCACACGAATACAATACTTATGGACGCCGGGCTTGGAATTAGGTCTAATACATGATGCGGGGATGTCGGTTGTGGTCACAACCACAGCCACCATCATGATGATGAAAAACCGGTGCGTGAGTGGAAAAGGGTTTTGTACATCATGATCATGTCGGACGAGTCCTTCGCAGAATACTTTTAGGAAGTTTGTTCCATTGGCTGAGCCAGACGGTATATAACTGTCCAGAAACTCTGCAACTTCAGACTGAGACAAGATTATCGATGGCTAATCTCCTTACTCGTTACGATTTAGAACAGTTCAAATGGAAGCCCTTCCAAGGTGAAGGTGCCCAGAATGGATACGCTCGCCCCCTTGGAGGCGCTGAGCATGCCCAGGATATTCTGAACCGCCATTTTAAGGGTGACCAGACGTTATTCTTCGGGGCCATTGTCGACTTGCACAACCCCGTGAGCGTCACCAAATTCAGTTCTTCCGCTCAAGAATCGTGGTGCTGGCTCCGCTTCCAGATTCCTACTGTTGCGTCAGCCATAAATGGTTCGGATCACGAACTGCCCACGTTGAGCTATACAACCGCGACTCCGCAAGAGGTCAGCCGGTGGGCGCAGCGCACTCTCATTGTTCATCCACCCTCACATATCGACCTTGACCAATTGCGGGTCAACGAGGGCCAAAAGAAAGTCCCTTCGTCCGACGGCGACTATACATGGTTGCACCTTGTCCCTGGCGAAATCACCAACGGGACGGTCTCCAAATTCGGTCTACTGTTTCATACACATCACGCACCGTTCGATGGCGCAGGGTTAAAGATCGTCGCAAATCGCTATCTCATGCAATTGGCGAAGGTGCTCTATGAGTCCCATGACATGTCCAAGTCTATTGAATGGGGAAATGAGCTGGAAAACCTCCCTGCGGCAGCCTACAACATCCTAAACCCCAATGAACCCCTCCCTATTCCACCAGACTCGCTGGAGGAACCTTCCTTTGACCACGAGTACTATAAGTCCTTAGGAAGTGTCCTCACCGGCTTCGGCGCAGCGATGAAGGTGCCAGTTATTGTCTCTTTCATATTTTTTTCATGGCTTATTCGTGGACATGTAGGATACCTACGGATTTAGAGCTCGCCCGAAAGATACAGAGTGGCCGAAGACGCGTCGCGCTGAAGTCCTCTTCACAAAGGAGGAATCGGAAAGAATTCAAACTGCCTCAAAGATCTCCGGGTTCACACTTACGCACCTTGGTATGTAGCTACCTCTCCATCGGTATGTCGTATTGAGAATCTACCAGCCCATGCTGCATTAGCAATGGTCGTCATGGCTGATAATCCACCCAATTCGTCGTCTTCTACCCACTACTTGAACAACATGTCTCTGGCTAACTTCCGAGGCCGGTTGGATTCAAACCACTTGCTGCATCCAGGCTACGTCCTTGGTGTTTCCATGACCAGGATTCCGGTGTCGGCGTTCCTGTCCTCTGACGGAAGTGTCTTCCCACTAGACAGGGACATGCTTCTTAAGGTGGCAGACATAGCCAAGGAACAGTATCGAGCCCACACAGAATTGCCCGCTGGGTTGAGTTGCATGCCGGCGGTTGGTGAAGCATACGCCGCGGGCACTATACCAGCTGCGCTTGCAAACATGTACGTGTGTCGTACAAGTCATTTACGTTTGTTCATGTTATAGCAGGATGCCACCCAACCAGTGTTACTCATTTTCCAGTGACGGCAAAGGAGAAAACTACTTGAATCCCACTTTCGCGAATGACACTGGCAAACCCGTCTTTTCAATCGCCAAGTTCTTCACATCCTTGAATAGATTTGATCCCGGCCCGTGAGTTTTATAGATCCCAGTGATTCTCTTGCAATTAACTGGGGCATTAGATTCTTTCGTCTCTCCTCTTGGGGGGGCGTGATCGACCTTGGCGCTGATTATAACTCTAATCTTGTGAAAACTGAGGACATGACGAATTACATGAATCATTGGAAGCGGTTCATACTCCTGATCCTTGACTGACACTCGTAACAATGTCCTGCTATTATATATATCATCAGGAGCTACATGGGCGATATGAACTGTTTCTGTGGATATTGAATAACAAGTGCCTACGACATTGAATACGACTGGTTTTTTCTACCGAAGGACGGAGCAATTGGTTCTGCGGAAGTAATTCGTGTAACTCCACCTGCGCTCTACCATGTTGAATTGTAGTTAACACATCATATCATTACCGCCCGCTGTGCTTGGCATGAGTCTGCGCGCCGTGCGCTTATCTCCGTTTCTCAGACTCTCAGACTCTCCTGAGAGGCAGTGTCAGCACTCCGCTGTTTGCAATCCTCCATTTCTTGTCAGGACATGCGACTGGTTGACAGCGGAGCAGTGCGGAAAAGCTCTGCCCCCAGCCCTTATCAATTATCATCGACGAGGTTTCCAAAGGCATTTACAAGTTGCTTACAAGCTATAGAAACTCGTTCATTTTACATCACCACAGTACTCCACCAACTATTCATCAAAGTGCAAATTCCTCATACCAGAACCCCTCGCCTTCTAGTCACAACTGAGACTTCGATCCCTCTCGACGTCAATTCACAAATAATTCTTCTTGTGACTGCTCTCAAGAATTCAATCTTGCAAAAACTTTCAGTGAGTCGCAACATCTTATTTATTCTCAACGGGCGAAGGTAGTTTTGGAATGCAGTGGTAGAACGGCCACCGTCTCTAACTCTAACTCAATGCTGTCTGACAATGTGCATGTGCTCAATCACCAGCTTCTGGTCAGCACGCGACGACTTTTCGTGACATTCAAGCTGTATTTCCGACAATAATCGAACAAAAAGTACTGAGTTTACGCAAATCAGGTATTATACTACAATTCATCGCAACAGCCGAAGGTCAGCGGATTGCTTGCAAATAACAACGATGGCTGAATAGGATTCAAGAGCCAGCATCACTTCTACCGTCCCGTTCGCGACACACAAATTCAAAGCAAGGATCAAGAATCAGATGCTACGTTAAGGTCAATTAGTTCCCGCAAGAACTTCACTTGAGCTGTAATGTTCGCCTCGAAGCCCTAATCCCCGCTTCAGAAACATTTTGAGAGGCTATATATCAGACCACATACCTTTCCTCCCTTCATGACCTCAAAATGACCACAAGGAACGACAACTAGTTGTACACCTGAAAATTTGGCGTTACTAAAATACCCTCGAGTGATGATAAACATAAATCATCCACGTCCGTCAGCATCGTCCACAATCCTACGCGTTAACGAGGCCGGAATCAGATCGTCTTCTTCGGCCATGACAATCAACATTGGACAACGGGCATCTTTCAGGCGCATTCCAGGACGAACTCCGAATGCATCGATGAGAAAGCGGGGTGCAATGAGGTTCGGAGCACCAGAGAAAGATGTGGAGCCTTGCGCAAACATTGAGGTGAACCCTATGTTCCAGAGTTCAGCTATTTGACATTGCGACCAGGAATTGAATACCTGGTAAGCTTGAAGGGGAGCTCATAAGTGCAAACTCTCCGGGCTTTCCGACAGCACGAACAAAAACCGGACTGAGGCCGAGTCTTTTTCTGGCGTAATCAACGCCCGCCCAAAACAAGAGCCTGAGGTTTGGGGAGGTGCTTGTTACGGTTTCTTTCGCTGGTATTTATGCGGTTCAATGGAGGCATTGGCAGTACAAAAATTATAATACCATCCGGCATGGGACAATGTGCCATACCGCCCGCTATGGCGCCGTCGTTAACCACTAATTCTGCCACCTGAAGTCCACTCGTTGCAGATCCCATTACGACAATTCTATCCGCAAAAAAGTCTTGTGGACGAAAGCGAGCCCAGGATATAACGCTTTGGTAATCTCCTAAGTGCGATTCAAAATCAACAATGTTGCGCGGTTCTCCTTCAGAATAGCCGAAACCACGATAATCCAAAATAAGGGAGGCCCATCCTGCATCTCGAGCCCAACGCTCCCCGAATGCTGCAAGGCCGGCATCTTTGGTCACTGTGAGGCTGTAGAGATGATAACCTCAATTTTGACGGGTCAGAATGATATTTTGTTATGAAGCATACCCAGGGCCTGCGATAACTACAGGGTGCGGACCATTTCCTGCAGGTCGGTAGTACCAAACATCAAGCCTCACTTGTACGTGAACAAGGCTGGGCA
Source organism: Auricularia polytricha (assembly GCA_003316125.1). Taxonomy (NCBI): domain Eukaryota; kingdom Fungi; phylum Basidiomycota; class Agaricomycetes; order Auriculariales; family Auriculariaceae; genus Auricularia; species Auricularia polytricha. Next base: position 8,289 of record QFEN01000661.1, read on the forward strand.
CCTTTACCGTTCTCCTAGTAAATGATTCTGGAGAGACCATAATATGCACCGTTCCTTCGTCATATCATCATTATATATATGTATCAATAGTGGGTCCACGTGGGTGTGGGGACGGGTCTCATCACGCCAATTCTGCCGAAGTAGGTTTCAAATAATAAGGTTCAGGGATTAAGGCAGCACGGCCTACCACTGCATCTTGGACATCGGAGTCGGGGACCCGCGCGTACGTGTCGAAGTTTTGATCAAATCGTTCGGGTGCGCCACAACATATTTAGAGTATCAGGCACTCGAAAGAGAAGGCGGGGGCCGTCATGGAACCCGCCTGTGTGCATTGTACACATGTCATGATTTCAAGGATCCGTATGATGTGAGGTGAGTGACGTGTCGAAAGCCTTGTCGGAGATGGCAGCAAGATGAAAAGTGACTGACAGTGATAGTGAGGTCCCTAGCAGTGGCATTTCGAGTGTAATCCATCGTTAGTCTAATACAAATAGTGATTATCAGTTGTGAACATACTGTACAAGCATAATACTAATCATCGCCTTGATTCGCATCAGTAGAAAACATTGCCTCCGGGTTACGGAGCCAGGTTTTGATGGTGATTGTCAGAAAGAATTTACCTACGGCGGATGTGGGACGGAGGAGGCAATTGACCCAAAGGCTGGATTATCCGAACCACTGCGCCACTCGCGAAACGTCAGCAGATCTTACCGCTCCTTCACCGCCTTCGCCGCATCAGATGAATCCTCGGGTAGATTGAAAGGGGTGGACTCGCGGATATCAACGACACTGCTAGGATGACATCCTTGCTCTCCGTGTATTGTCGGATTGTGGACATCATTTTATCCTCCTCCTTCTGTGAGGAGACGATGTCGCAATCCACATTGGCCTATCGCCATGGGAGCTTTGCAATTCGAGCAACAGGTTGGGCATTCATAACCCCTCGAGGAAAGCTGTCATATGTATGGGGAAATGAACGCCCCATAGCGCATCAATGGAAAGTGAATCCAATAGCGCGTCGGATCAACGTGAGTATCGGCGATAAAAAATGTATCGTGAGTCCGGGTTGGTAGTTTGGCAGCAATGAGACGTTTGAGTGCTGGGACATGTGCTGGTCTGAGGGAAAGATCTCATGATCAGTGCAAAACTGATTAACTGTATGCAGTCTAGCTGACCCCTGGATAAGCTTATCTTCTGATGTCATAGCATTCACCACATGAGCTTAATCGTCTTCAGAGACATCGGAGAACCTCTGTGGGACAAGAGTGAGTCGGAGATAAAAGGCTTGATCATTGGATTCCTACGATACCTCTATCTAAATTGTCCTGAACACCACCCGTGAGGGCAGTCACTGAACGACGCGCCTTCACGCTCAACGACATTGAGTATCCTGTGATGGTTGAACTGGATTTGATAGTCGAGGCATAGTTCGGATAGTTTGGAGGAATGAGTGTTCGGGCTGCCAGCAAACAAACGGAGAGTTTGTTTTTGTCCCACGCGTCAAGATGGGCGCAATGAATACGTTCTCCTGGCCAGGATCCGTTCCTTGTGTGCGATCAAAGTAGAAGCAAGTCGTATGAGCGATGGTTAATTTTCCTTTACCAACAACCATAAGACCCGCGCAGGACCTGATTTCGGACAGAGTACTTTCCCGAGTACTTAGGAGACAACGCTTAGATGTATTCGAACCGGCACCAGCCTCATACTCCATGCCGCTGAAGTCCAGATCCTCGCCTATACCATAAGTCGTCAACCATCAGCGATGGTGAAGAGTAGGTTTGAGGTCAGCCCTTACCGGTACGGCGAAGTATGATCACAGAATGATTACGAGCCACTTGATCTCGAAACTGTTCCATGAGACTGTGGAGAGCCTCGCTGTCGCCCTGAGTTGTGGCATCAGTTTCATTGGTGGCATGTGTGCCAAGGACAGTAAACCGCAGCATCACGGTCTGAAAAGAACATGGGTTTGGGAGCGTCCGTCATCGTCAATGCATCGAGTACTGGGTCTTACTTATCAAAGACTTGCGATTACAGAGGTAATCATCTTGATATGCGCCACAACTCGGAATATCGTCAAGATGCAAGCAGGTATTTCCAAGTACTGTGAAGTCGTGCACAAAAATACAGGACCAAGTCTAGGACACTTTATATATAATGGAATCATGCCACCGTCATGCACATGTCGGAGAAGCTGTTGAGATCTGGAACAAAATGAATACAATCGAAGACGGAACCCTAGCATCGCACTCACCTACACCGACCAATGTCTTCCTCAGTTTTCATCGTCATCTCCATCATCATCATCAAGTGTAAGACACTCGATAACTGCGTTAGCCGGAATGCAGCGAACACACAAATATTCGTATTTGTTCTTTGCTTCAGGTTTGATATCTGCGTCGAGCTGTTCGACAAGATCGCACATCCGGTATACATCAACGTCTGCTCTTTCGAGTCGCGAGCTGTCAATCTTCGCAATCGAAACAGTGCGCCTCCCCATGTCCACCCTCTGCAAAGCATATTCGAGAGCCTTCTCGCGTGAGTCCGTGACAGATATGAAGGGAGTTCGATATCGATTTTCCCAATCCATATGTCGTTCTAATTCACGCCGGGCATTCCGATGCTTGGGGTTGTAGACAGCATTATGTATGCTGGCCACAAAGCCCGAGTCAGGATCGAACTGGGAACAAGACTCCTCATCATATACTCGGTAGAGATATCGTGGAAGAGAGTCGTTCATTGAAGGATCTGGCTTGTTATCAGACAATTGCGAGAACGCACGACAAATATACACGACACCTTGTGAATATTGACGGGATGTACAGTACAATATTAATCAGGGAAAATCTGCAGTACGATGTATTCAGCGTTCGTGATTGATAGCTGCGCGTGCACTGATACGAAGAGATTGGACTTATCCAATCCATCGGAATTAATATACATGCTTCCAGTTCTTGCCAACTTAGCGCGCGTCCGGCTGCACGCGCGAAGATAACACTGATTGGGGGTTTCAACATTTTGCCTCTTGCCAAGATTTCAATCAAAAGCGGATCTAGGCCCGGGTAGAGCGTTCCAGAGCACTTGATTACCTTTCGATTGTAATGCCACTGGCGGCATGCAAAAGGTGGTAAAATTTCCCCGCTGTGTAAGGACAAGCCTGGCCTAGCCAATTTCAGCAGTTGTTTGGATCCGAGGCCGTTGCCAAACAACCACCTAAACCCAAATTTGGGTCGAGCTCAAGTTGAACGTCACGGTTGAGCCCCAACACTTTGCACGGTCATCGCACATGTAGAAGGTGTCGCTTGCTTTCGAGCGCGGGCATCTTAACTTCTTGTCACTCCTTTAACATCCCTGCTCTCGACTCATGTCAGGTCCTTCCGCAACGGCTTCGACAAAGCCGCATAATCGAAACCCAACCGGGAGGAACCAATACAAGGATTGTCGCACGTATCCGCCCTTCCTGCTCTTTATAGCGTGTTCACCGTTTGCAGCTCCGAAGAATGACAATCGGGTTACGGAGCTTCTGTATGACTATCAGCGGAGAGAGATATTTGATAAGAAGAAGATAAGTCAACTCCTGAATGACGAGCACGGGATCAAGCTGAGGTACGCGTGTTCGGCGCTCTTCTTTACCTTGATGAGTAATGTTGTTCTTCAGTGAAAGCTCGGTAGCTCGCAGACGAAGAGGTCTGGGTCTCTATGCAAGTGGCGTGACCACCCGACAGCTGCCAGAGACGGTCAAACGACAGCTCGTGCTCACCCAGATGTCGAAAGATCCAGAAAAGAAGCTCGGCCCTCGGATGATCAAACAGCTGATTGCTCGTGACACCGGTATTCATCTGACAAGGTAAATGAAGACCATATTACTCCTTTAATACAGTTCTCATGATGGTAATGTAGGGATTACATTAGGGCTGAGATGATGAGACAAGACCCTGAGGGGTTCGCATTTAGAGATACGTCCGTGAAGAAGACGAATACCTTGGAGCTCAGCGATGGAGAGTCTACCATCCATACCATGGCCGTGTTGCCGACATGTTGACGCACGCAATCGCTCTCGAGATCAGCTTGTTAAAGTATTCCATGTAAACCTTGTTTAATGAATTTCCAATGAATACACAGCAGCCCAGAGCAGCCCTCGCGCGCACGACCCGATCTGGTCAAAGTATTAACGGTGTGGTTTAAACTGGATGTGGGTTCGCTACCGCAGTCGCAATAAGGAGTGTGTAATCTCCTAGCGGTATCGTCGCTCGCGTGCAGGATGCTGCTCGCATCACCAAATCGAATAAGCTATGCGCGATTACTGCAGAACAGCTAAGATGGCGGAAATCCGGGGAGCGCAAGAACCGAAGATGTTAGAGAGCTTCAAACCACTACGCTAGATCTCATGATAATCCGGTCCAATGGTAAAGGACTGTGCCCTGTTCAAAGATTAGCAGAACACATCAAAGATTTTGCTCGAACGGTTGTGACATACAGTACTGTTTTCCTTTTGGACGATCTTCCGGTTCACCAAAGCAATCAAACATTTGTTGACACGTGCCTGATTGAGATCAGGAGGTTTGATGAGCTCGATGACTGTGTACAAGCACTAGTGAGTCAATATACACTGCAACGAAGAAGGGTCACCCACGTTTGACGCCTCGTCCGTCACTGTCCATCATGAATTCTATCACGGATTCCATGTTACGTCGAAGACCCTAGAGCGTCTATCCTTCAATAAACAGTCTCATACCATCACTGAGTATGCGCACCGGATCACTACCCCGAAACTCGAGAGGAAGGGACATCACTATCTTCTCAAGTAAAAGCTGCAAAAACGAGCATAAATCAAGAAAGATATCCCCTTGCATCAATGCTCACCGATCTCTCTTTTTTCTCCTTTGCAGTGAGCTTTGGTTTAGCCTTCTTCTTGGGAATACCTGTTAATGTTGCCTTTGCAGTGCTGGTAGAAGTATTCCTTGTCGTAGCGTTCGTAGTGTACGTCGTTTCAAACTCTGAGTTCTCGCTAAACGTCGTCTTGTCTGCCTCTAAATCAGGCAGAACGGCTGATGCTGCTTTCAGAGCAGCTTCTTCAGCCAAACGGGCATTTTCCTCTAATAAATATGTCGCTTGATCTAGAGCATAAAATATATTCATCGACAACTTACCTGCTCGTCGCTTAGCCAGCTGGAATGACGTGTCCGTTGGAGCCTGGCAAAATAAACAGAGATCAGTCGATGAGCTTGATCATCAGGAAGTACCGGAACTCACCTGCGGCCAGTCCACCGTGAGCGCATTCATGTCCATGACATATAGCCAGCTTGCGAAGCTCTCGTTGAAGGTCTTCAGAGAGTTGCTAAGGCTCCTTAGGCCCTCCACGTTCGCCTGCAGCGCCTCAACTTCGTCGACTAGCTCTGTCATTACAGGTTCGATGAAGCCAAGGCCATGGGGTGCATCGGGATGGTTACCAGATCGCGAGAAAGCGAAGAGAGACCCTTGGGAGACACGTTTAAGTGGTGTTCTATGCGGAGTATGTCCTGGCATCGCAAGGACTAGTAGAGGAGACTAGAGATCAGAGTGCTCACGTGCTTGACGCGTCCCG